>JAIUZE010018377.1:0-26751 GCA_022085475.1 Heliosperma pusillum
GGGGGGGGGGATTTAGTATTAAAAACTAGCCCCACTTTTTCGATTTATATGATATGTAATTAATTATTTGATCGTATGGATTAAAATCAACTAATTAATTAATCAAAGTAAGCGTAAGTAACGAAATAACGAAAAGTAAAGAGAGTAGAGAGAGGCACACGGATTTTTGAAGAGGTTCAGTTTCACACGTTGAAACCTACGTCCACTATTCTCGATTAATAATTCTAAGTACCTTTCTACGAATTACAAAAATTATCAACCCACTCGTATAATCAACTATGATTATAACTCAAAGTGAGTATCGCTAAATACTCTATACTATCTTACGTTAATAAGAAAGTACAATATAACTCACACAGATTCTCGTTAAAGAATTGTAAGACTATAATGATGTACTATTATCCAATAACGTATTTCACGCAAGCGATTGATAATAATTGATGCACGACTCTTTTGAAAAACAAACACTAAAAATAATAAATATTTTGCTCAAGGTTTGCTTTAAAACGATTTTGGAAAATATCACAAGTATGTATGTGTGTCGTGTGACTCTTGTATTTCGTGTGTCTCAACAATGAGATGGGAAGGAGTATTTATAATAAAAGCATAAGAGATCTAAAACCCTAGCTTAATATTTAAGAAAGATATTTATCTTTAATATCTTAAAATAATATTTACTTTATCTTTTAGAAATATCTTTATTTCAAAATATTATTTGCTTTATCTTTTAGAAATATATTTATCTTTAATATCTCAAAATATTGTTGTAAAGATATAGTAGAATCCTAGATTAAGTAAACAAGGAAAACAATCTAAGGAGGCCAAAATACCTAGTTACACGAAACCCTAGGAGCACGCAACCCTAGGAGGCACAAACCTAGGTTTCCACGAAACCCTAGGTGGCTCAAACCCTAGGTGGGCTTATTAGGTTAACAACAAATTGAGATAGAATATATTAGAAACCCTAGGTAGCATGACAACCCATAAGTTGTATTACTAACCAATAGAATCTCATAAATATATTCTCTATTAAAACTTTTGATAAATATAAAAATACTCTTTCACTTTTGAAAACATTTAAGACATTTTATTTCCAAAATCATGCATCAACATTTATCATCCAGAGTTATAGGCTAAAGCTATAACTTTGAACTTAAAATCACTTGAATGGAATAGTTACTGAATGACGACCTATACAATCTAATCTTCACAAAGATCTTCAGTATACGGATCATCTCTTCATCTTAATCACAAAGACCCTCCATCTTGAGTCTTGTGTTATTTGAGGTAGATCTTGCTTGAAGCGTTTGTCTTTAAAGTTATGACTGAGTAGCTATAACTTCCATGTAAACTTCCAAAGTTATTCCTGAAGTTGTTATAACTTTGTCTCACAGAACTTTCAAAGTTATGCCTGAAGTTCTTATAACTTTGATCTTTCTTCTCGTAATTTTTGTTAGCTATAATAAGACTAAAGCACACAATTACACGCATATGATATATTAAGTAAAGCACATTATCAAGTAAGCACATGTCATTATCAAAACTATAAAATAGGTCCAACAAATTCCCCCTTTTTGATGATGACAAGTCTCTTATGATTTCGCTTAACATTGTGACTAAGTATGGTTCCCTCTCAACAAAACACTCCCAAAGTTATAGCAACTTTGATCGCAAGAACATAACAACTTAGCCAAAGTTATAACTTGAAAGACTTTAAGAGATAACGAGTCTTGACAAGGAGCAAGCTTAAACAAAGACTCAAATCATATCATTTTTCCCCCTCTTGGCATCATTGAAAAGACAAGAACAAGGATATAAAATGACCAGAATAACATACTCCAAGGCAAGAAATAGATATGCAAAATACGCAATATTAACGATATATAGCAAGCAAAATCAAATATCAAATGTCAATAAACACTACAAACCACAAGTAACATTGTTAGTGCCAAATGGGCCGAATAGATAGTGTATAAAGCCAAAATGGGCCGAATGGATAAGTAGCTTAAGAAACAAACAAGCTAAGATAAGAAGATCAAGGCAAATTGGGTTGGCGAATGATGTTGGGGTCAATGTAGTCGGGTCGGGTACGGTACGCAAGAGTAGAAAGGCAATCAAGGCACGTCGACACATGATTAGCTTGGGCGGTGAGGCATACATCGAAGTTCCGAACCTTCAAAGAAAGAGCCTCCTTCGCATCAAAGATAGTGTGCATCCCCTCACGCATTTCCGAACCGCTTTTCACCAATAAACCTCCTTGGCTAACCAAGAGTTGCATCCGATCCCGTTGCCTAAACATCTCTTGTCGAATATCGACAACATTCCTCTCTAATTTGGCTAGGCAACCATCAACTCCCGTCATCCAAGTCCGCAACTCACCACTCACATCCGACCCTCCATGGTCACGGCTGGAGCGAGAGTTCCCCAATGCTACGGTTTTGACAACCTTGTCCACTACCGCATCAATTTTCTTATTTTGCGCATCAAGGCGCTCCATTACTTTACCCATAAACACATCCAACTTCGATTCAAGCCCCGAAAAGTCAGCCACCACCGGTTTCACCATACCCGAACCACCTTTTGTCATAAACATCAATTCCGGACCACAAGCCTCCAATTTCATAAATTTCAAAAACGTATCACACATATCATCCTTTAAGGTAACACCATAACTAAACGAATCAACAACCCCTTTCGACTCAAGAAGCCGAGACACCCACATCCCATATGGTAAGTCAAGGGTCGAATAAATTTTGTCCTCGGTTACCGAAAAAGCAGTTTGAGAAATTCTAGAAAACACAAGGAAAGCAAGATTGACCCGGTTACCTTCCAACCAATTTTTCACGACCATCATCTCATAGCAAGCAATTTTATCCCGTCCTCTCCGACGCGGAACAACTGTATTCCACAAAAAGTTCAACATAAACTTCAATTTTGGGGACACATTCCCCGCCAACACACAACTAGATAAAGTAGCCCCATCATCAAAATACCGCTTCACCTCCAGCTTAGCCGGGTACGACAAATCGTCCCATGACATACTCGGGTCAATTTTGATTCCATCATCAGGAACCAAAAACAGAGTACAAAAATCGGCCATGGTGACTGAAACTGGTCGGCCATTAACAACGGCATTCAAAACTCCAGAAGTTAAAGAAACAGAAGCGTAAAACTGGATTACCTCAATGGGATAAACTGGACCCGAAAACCTTGACACGGTTTCCCATTCTTGGAAATTCAGAAAGTCAATAAAAAATCCCAAAGCCTCATATTTTTCACACCATGCTTTTAGAAAGCTACGACCTCCATGAATACCGTACTTAGCAACCCGGTTATCTATCTTCCGTTCATGTTTTGTTAAACGAAGCTTGTCAAGCCTGGATGCCGTTTCTTGAGGTGAGAAATCACGAAATATGGTCCGTGTAGTCTCCTCGGGAACCGTGATGACGGTTTCTGTGTTTGCTTCTTCTTGAACTCTAGTCTTCCCCTTATTTAATCTTCGTCTCTTATTACCCTCAAGAACCGAACCCGACTCGGGTTGGGTCATATTTGGTGTTTTTTGTTTTGGGTTAGGAGAAGGATTAGTAGGAATGTTAGGTTTTGGAATTTTGGAGTTTGGGGTGTTGGTATTTTTTGATCTTGTGGAAGCCATTGTTGAAGCTTGAAGTTGTTGGGTTATTTTTTTTGTTTGTTATTTGTGCCGTGAGGAAGGAGAGAAAGAGAGAAAATTGGTGAAGTGTTTTGATGGTGATGTGTATTGATAGTGATAGGAATAGGTAATTATGAAAAGTGTTGGGTTTTGTACTTTTTGTACTTGAGCACATGGGGGTGCCGGCTTGAAGAGTCCTCTTTCCCTTTTTTTTGTTTTTTTTGTTTTTGAATTTGGGTAAGAAAAGGAATCTAAGGTAATTAATTTTGAGATATGGTAAGGATAGAATTAGGTAAATAAAAAGATATGGTAAGATTTTTGGTTGAGAAATTTCGGCCAAATAGAATACTTGGGTAGAGTTTTGGTTCAATTAGGAAAGTGAATAAGATAGATTTTTGGCAAATATGTGGTTCATAATTCAATTGCCATAAAACACTTAATATGCAATATACTCACGTAAAATATATAATATTAAACACAAATATACTAGCAATAAAATATGCGGACACTGTCATACAATCTCGTCTTATTCTAGCCAGTCACGCAGGTTCATAAAATAATTATGATGAATTTAATTGCTATCGATTAAACCAATTTCCAACCGCAAAATCTCAAAACGTCTTCTCGCTAACGCCTTTGTTAAAATGTCAACCCATTGATTTTCAGTACTACAAAATTCGAGTTTAATGTTGCCCTTTTCTACATGGTCACGTAAAAAATGATGTCTAATGTCTATATGCTTAGTACGAGAATGCTGAGCTGAGTTTTTAGAAATAACAATAGCAGTCGTATTATCAAAGAATACAGGCATACAACCAACATTAACACCATAATCACATAGTTGTTGCTTTAACCAAAGTAGTTGAGAACATACCAGTCCTGCAGCGATATATTCGGCTTCTGCAGTAGATAACGCAACCGAATTTTGCTTCTTTGAGCCCTAAGTAATTATGCATGGTCCAACAAACGTAGCAAATCAGAGGTACTTTTTCTATCTAAAGAACATCCTGCATAATCTGCATCTGAATATCCTACTAGATCGAAATTACACTCAAGTGGATACCACAAATATAAATTAGATGTACCAATTAAATATCTCAAGATACGTTTAACTGCAATCATATGTGACTCTTTAGGACATGATTGAAATCTAGCACAGACACATACGCTGAACATAATGTCAGGTCTACTTGCAGTTAAATATAATAAAGAACCTATCATACCTCGATATGTAGTCTCATCTACAGACTTACCATTTTCGTCTAAGGTCAACTTTTTATCAGTTACCATACGTGTGTCCATTGGATGAGCGTTCTCCATACCAAATTTTATGATTAGCTCCTTGACATATTTTTGTTGGTGAATCTTTATTACTTCTTTGGTTTGTTGAATTTGCAATCCTAGAAAGAATTTCAATTATCCCATCATGCTCATTTCAAATTATGAGGTCATTAGATCTGAAAAATACTTGCACAATTTATTGTTAGTAGAACCAAAAATAATATCGCCTACATAAATTTGAGCAACAAGTAAATCAGAACCCTCAGATTTTAGAAATATGGTTTTGTCGACAGACCCTCTTTTAAAATTGTTTTATAATAAAAATTTAGACAATCTCTCGTACCAAGCCCTAGGTGCTTGTTTCAAACCATATAGAGCTTTATCGAGTTTAAAAACATGGTTTTGAAATTTTCTATTCAAAAATCCAGGAGGTTGTTCAACAAAAACCTCTTCTTCCAAATAACCGTTAAGAAATGCAGTCTTAACGTCCATTTGGAACAGTTTCATTCCTTTGTGAGCTGCGAAGGCGATGAGCAAGCGAATAGCTTCAAGTCTTGCTACTGGTGAAAATGTCTCGTCATAATCAATCCCTTCTTGTTGATTATAACCTTGAACTACCAATCGAGCCTTGTTACGAACTATAACTCCTGAATCATCCAGTTTATTTCTGAATACCCATCGAGTACCAATCACAGTTCGATTAGAAGGTCGTAGCACAAGGTGCCAGACTTTATTACGTTCAAACTGTTGAAGCTCCTCTTGCATTGCTACAATCCAGTCGGATTTTGCAAGTGCTTCTTTGATGTTGGTAGGCTCTATGGTAGACAGAAAAGAATAGAATGAACAAAAGTTATTTAATGTTCGCCTAGTTTGAACTCCCTTATTCAAACTTCCTAGGATACTATCCATAGGATGAGAACTCTTATATTTCCATTTCTTAGAGTTACTAGGCTCATCATCATCTGATGAACTTTCACTTTCCTCAAATGATGCAGAGTCAAGATTGGTTCCCCCTGAGTTGGACTCTGGGGTTATAGCTAAAGTTGGTACAACTTCAGTTACAATATCTTGATTTGGGTTCAAAGTTATAGCATCATCAGCTATAACTTCAGTTTCCTTTTCCTTGTTTTGAGAAGAGACATTCATATCATCAACAATTGTCTCAGTTCTCTTTTTCAAGGTCATTTGCGGATTTATCAAGTTCATCATTGATTCCTTCAATAACTTCTTCATTAACTTCTGGCACGTCGTCCCTTGAAAGGCAAAAGTCGGGATCATCCATGTCTTCTTCTTCATTCTGTTCAACTTGCTCAGGCACATTATCTTCATCAAATACAACATGAACACTTTCTTCTATGCACAATGTTCTTTTGTTAAAGACTTTAAAAGCTTTACTATGATTAGAATAACCAACAAACACAGCTTTGTCACTTCGTGGCTCAAATTTGTTTAAATTACTTTTTCCATTATTATGGACAAAACATTTACTACCGAAGCAACGAAGGGGAGCTATATTAGGTTTTCTCCCTCTTAAAAGTTCATAGGGAGTCTTTTTGAGAATAGGTCTAATCATTGCTCTATTGTGCACATAGCATGCAGTACTAATGGCTTCGACCCAAAAGTTCTTAGGAAGGCCACTACACAAAAGCATAGTGTGGGCCATGTCCTCTAAAGTTCTATTCATACGTTCCACGACATCATTTTGTTGTGAGGTTCGTGGTGCAGAAAAGTTATGTCCGACACCATTCTCCCTACAATATTCTATGCAAGCTTGATTATCAAATTCGGTGCCATGATCCGTACGAATGGAAACTAACTTTTTATCATACTTCTTTTGGGCAAGCTTCATTAGTACTACAAACTCATCGAAAGTTTCATCTTTAGTAAATAGAAAGATAGGCCATACATACCTTGAGTAGTCGTCGACTAGGACGAATACGTACCTTGATCCAGCGCGGCTTCTGAATTTCATAGGTCCACACAAATCCATGTGTACCAACTCAAGTGGACGCTCTATACTTACTACTCGTTTTGGTTTGAATGAAGATCTAACTTGTTTACAACGGGCACATGAGTCATACATCTTTTCTTGTTCGAATTTGGTTGAGGGTAAACCCTCAACTAAATCCCACAATTTGAGTTTCTTTAAAATTTTTGGACTGATGTGTGCAAACCTCTTGTGCCACAAGCATGAATGATCCACAGTAACTTTCATGCACGTAAAGGAACTTGTAGTAACTTTAATTAAATCAATCATATACACGTTCCTTTTACGTAGACCTTCTAGAATAACATTACTAGTACCTTCAATTATGATACGACAAACATTTGAATGAAAACCTACTTTATTGCCTTTGTCACATAATTGAGAAATACTTAGTAAGTTATGCTTAAGACCATCTACCAGATAAACATTATTAATAGCATGTGAAGGAGATATACCGATCTTACCTACACCGATTATTTTGCCCTTCTTGTTGTCTCCAAAGGTGACCTTGCCACCGTTGAACGGCTCTAGTGAAAGAAAAAGATTCTTGTTTCCGGTCATGTGTCTCGAACACCCACTGTCGAGATTGATAAGCTATATTTTGTACTAATTTATCCCCCGTTTTAGCTCGATTTCTATATGGTTTATGCACTTTGTTAAGTGATTAACGAGCTAATATTACTATTCTAGTTGTTTTGCGTGCTTTGTCTCGTTTTATAGGAAATGAAGCGGTTTTTCTATATTTTCTTACTTTATGGAGCAAAGGCAATAGAATAAACGTTTACGAGGAACCGATGATAGCAATTTCATGATTGGATCACAATTCCCATTGCATCATTCCTCAAAGTGGATTGGTCTCGACTTTTGACTTAGTTTCTCAATTAAAACACAAGCCCAAGTCAACCAAAGCCTGGCCCAAGACCATTTCCGAGCTGCAAACTACCAAAACAAGGCATAGGATTCCGTGCCCAAAGAAGAAATTTGAAGAGACGAAATAAAATTCATCAGGGTTACATACCCGATCGGATTTACCATATACCCGATCGGGTATGTATGCTGATGAACGCCTCTTGCCTCTTCTTCTACCAAGCCTTAATGGAGTGCTTTATTAGGCTGTCTAGGGTATGAATTTGGACGAAACACAGCAGCTAAGCAGCCCTATATAAGCCTAAACTCATGAGAAGAAAAGGCATGCAATCAGAACACAGCACACATTACATATTTTACATATAAGTTTTAGATCATAGTTTATAGTTTATGCAATCTTAGACTATTTTTATAGTAATTTCCAAGTACTTCTCTAGTGTTTCTATAAGCATTTGTCATTATATTGGGTTGGATATTTGTTCTTTGCTTTCTTTCTTACGTAATTGTACTCCAATCCCGGTAATTTTCTATCCTTTATTTACGCAATTTCCGACATCATTGTTTTCTCTTTATAGTATTTATTTTAGTTGTATTGTTTTCATCATCATATTAAGTTCATGAACTATAATCTCATTAGTCTTGTTTTTATATTATTGTTGGTAGGAAATCCATATAAAAGTAATCTAGTTGAAACCAAAATATCGTTTAATATGTCATATTTTATTTTGCCTAATCATATAATAATCATCATAAAATTCATCATTAGAATCATTACTAATATAATCTTGATCACCTTAATCATTTTAGTACTTTTATTTCGTAGTTTAATTTTGCTTGTCATTTTCCTCTTAATTTATTTAATCATATAAATTAAACCTAGTAATGTAAGATTATCATTATGTAAATATAATAAATAAAATTGGAATATTGAAATGATTTGCTAGTTAAAATGAATTAAAAGAAGGATCGATACCAATAGAACCATCTAGTTTGTTTTTTCCTTTGGTTGTGTCAAATTCTATAACTTTGTTTAGTGGCCATAAACAATTGTTTGTATTAGTCAATTTCCGTCTTACAAACGAGAGTTGGGATGGGAATTAGGACTACCAATAGGGGTTTAGTGACCTAACCAGGCTGAAAGGACGTTAGGACCCATTAAAAAGTCGGTACGAATCCGAGAGGAATATACCGCTACAAGGCTTAGACAATCGTAGTAATTCTAATATTGGTATCAATAAAGCTTTTGAATCATTTGACATGAATTTCTAATTCTGTATATCAATTTGATTAGATAGTTTATTTTATCGTTTTAGTTAGTTTGTTATATCGTTTTATTTTATTGCCATTAGATAGTTTTTATTGTTGTTTTTATTTTGTTGTTGTTAGGTAGTTTCTATTGTTTTTATTAGATCATCGTAATTTTTATTGTCGTTTAGTTAGCTTATTTTACTGTCATCAATTAGAATAGGTTTATTTATTGCAATTTCTATACTTGTCATTTAAATATCGTCATTGTACATTTGTCATTTTATTTCATGTTAGTAGTTTAGATAATCACCTCAAATAAGTCGAACTTAAATGAAAATCACCCTATAGCAATTCATAGTTAACCATACTCCCTGAGGATCGACCCCTACTTCCCTAATTACATTCTTTATGTTGTTAGCCTAAGTGTGGGTAATTATTTTTGTATCGGGACTGCGACACAACCGGTCAGAGATACCATAGATTGTTTTCTTTCACTATTATCTGCAAGAGAATCAAATACAGCTTTTAGGTACCCACGCTAAGTTGGGTCCTTTGTGGTTAGTGACTCTGTATATTTGATCCTTCCTAACCCATACATGTCTAACAATTCTTTTCTTCGTAACATAGGGTTGTCTAGGTTTATTATAGTGTTTGTTATTGTTGCGACGCACAGTAGGTTTAAATGACTGCTTCTGATTCACATGTGGTTTAGATTTTGAAGGTACAGATGTGTAATCGAAAGCTATGTCATAAAACCATCTGAACTCATTATTCCTACAATCATCACGTTGAGATTCAGGTTCAGACTCATTAATGCTAGACACATCATGTTCTTTAACAAAATCAGTTTGATTTTTGTTGTCGTTAGCATATTTAACACAATTCGCTTAAACGTGACCGTTGTGACCACAATAATTGCAAATCAGATATTCTGAAAGATTGACATACTTCCTTCTTCTGAAATCACGGTCAGAAGGAGTGGATTTGCACTTATCATGGTCTCTACGACTATAACATTCATGACCTAGACCCATCTTCATGTTATTGTTAGATTGTTCAGTAAGGAAGTCTAAGACCTTCTAACTTCCTTCCCATTTATCATGAACTTTTCGTGCATGTAGGAGCAATTCCTTTAAAGACTGAATTTCTTTTTCACATGACGAATGGTCTACATTCGAGTCTTTGGAGGGATTGTTCTTTTTAAAATTTTCACGAAAATCGTTGAAACGTTTGTTCAAGATAAATTTCTCCTCATTATGTTGATCTTTGGCTTGGGAGAATTCAGCCTTTATGTCTTTCAATTGCTGAGAAAGAAAAGAGTTTTCTTTCTTATGATTAATGATAGCAACTTCTTTTGCCTTAGCTTCAGATTTCAAAAGCTCATTGACTTTCTTCAATTCTAAAGTTATAGCTTCATTAGCTATAACTTTGGCTTGAAGATGTTTAATGTTGAGCTTTAACTATGAGATTATAGCTTCATTAGCTATAACTTTAGACTCAAGAGCTTCTTTCTCAACATTTGTCATGTCTGAGGTTGTACCTGAAGTTGCCATAACTTTAGACTTGAGCTTTTTAGCTTTGGCCTTTAGAAGTTGGTTTTCCTCAGCAATGTCAAGAATTTGTTCCATAAGATCTTTTAATTCAAGACTCTGTATATGACAATGATCGAAGGTTTCTTCAAAATACTTAATTAAAGACTTCTTAGACAATTTCTTAACTTGCTTTTTAAGTTCAAGATGACTAACCTCTTCATCATCTTCTGAATCTGGTTCTGAATCTGAGTTGCCAACAAGACATATCTCGGATTCGCCTTCATTGTCGCTGTCAGAAATTAGGTCAAGACTGATGTTGCTCAGACACAGGTTGGCGACTTCTTCTTCCTCTGACTCGTCGTCTTCTGTGTCAAGATCTCCCAAGCAGTAAGCCATCAAGGCTTGCTTGAATTCCTTCTTGGTTTTGCCTCGTTGATTTTTGTCTTTGATTTTCTTCCATGTAGGGCAATCCTTGATCATATGATCATTATCCCCACATTTGAAGCAACCACGACTTGAGAGAGACCCTTTTGACTCAATTGGCTTCTTATAAGATTTGTTAGCATTATTGTTAGACGTTTTCCCTTGTGGTTTATTAAAGAATTTTTTCTTAAAACGTCTAGCAAATAACACTGTGTCATCTTCAAGATCCGAATCTTGTTTTTCACTAGACTCGGCTTGTAAAGCCACTTTCTTACTATTACTATCATTTGCCTCATCCTCATCAAGAGTAATCTCGTAAGCCATTAGGGTTCCGAGTAGCTCTTGATAAGATAGGTTAGATAGATCTTTACATTCCTCAATTACCGTCACCTTAGGTCTCCATCGTTTAGATAGACTTCTAAGGATCTTCCTGGCAATTTCCTCGGAGTCAAAAGTTTTTCGAAGATTTTTCAATTCATTAATGATACTAGAGAAGCGAGTGGACATGGTGTCAAGCGATTCATTTTGCTCCATTGAGAACAGTTCGTATTTTCGCATCAATAATACAATACGTTGCTTTTTGACAATAGTTGTCCTCTCATAGGCTAACTCTAGACCGTCCCATATTTCCTTGGAAGTAGAACTAGATGAGAAACGGTCAAATTCAGTATAAACCATGCCGTTTTGCTACAGGGTGATAGCTTTTGAATTTTTCTCAGCTTTCTTATAATCTGCCTCAACATAGTCATCTTCTTTCTTTTCGATGGAAGTGCCAGTAACAGATCCAAGCATGATCTTATTAGGGCCATTCTTAATGATTAACCAACACTCCCAATCGTTACCCTTTATGTAATGGGTCATCATATTTTTCCATAAACTGTAGTTATTCCCATTGAATACGGGACACTTCAGATTTTTGGAATCCATTAAAATAAAATTAAATGCAGCGGAAAATAGAAAATAAAAATAAATAAAACGGATCAGACTCCTTGCTGTAAGGCAATCAAGAGCACGAGGCTCTGATACCAATTGTAGAGTCTATTGATCGAATACGAAAGAGGGGGGGTGAATTGAGTATTAAAAACTAGCCCCACTTTTTCGATTTATATGATATGTAATTAATTATTTGATCTTATGGATTAAAATCAACTAATTAATTAATCAAAGTAAGCGTAAGTAACGAAATAACGAAAAGTAAAGAAAGTAGTGATCGGGCCTATCGCAAGCCCAATACAAAGATAATTTACCCAGACTAGGCTAATAACAAATTAATGTAATTAGGGAAGTAGGGGTCGATCCTCAGGGAGATGGTATTTCCTATGGATTGTGAATTGTCTCACAATTGAGTTTTATCTAACGATTTTCTGGGTTTTGAGGTTTTGAATTCTAAACTAATAAAGAACATGAATAAAAACAAAATAAAAGCAAACTAAAATGAAAACAATAAAGCAAATGATGAATAAACAATAATGAGAAGCATCTAGGGAAATAGGTTCACACATGTAAATTGACATATTGATGAAATTGGATTTAGGATATGCAAATCATTCATTGCGAGTTCGTAAGAATGATGTGTTCATTACAATCATAGATTAGATGGTCTAGCAGGCTTTTAGGCGATTTACTAGGTCTTAATCCACCATGTCATGCTTTGTCTATTCAATTCTCGTATCTCTACCTTAGAAAATAATTCCATACTAGTCAATGATTTTGATCAGGAATCGTCAACTATTGTTAAAGTCCAAACATGCATAGACACAATGTTTTAAAGGCACAATTTCTTTTATCCAATTGTCATCTTTTAATCAATCTAACATGGCTACCCTCCACCCTAGAAAGGTGACTACTCACTCATGATAATGTTTATGTCTAAGATGATGATGATAATAAAAACTAGGATAGACATATTTAGTTATTTTAACAATAATCTAAGACTTTCTATGTGGCGATAATAACGACGCTATTTGACAATCTAGGAAATGAAATGACGATTATAACAACATGAAAATGAATCTAGAATAATATGTAAAGAAAATAACAATAAAATAGAAAACAATAAAGGACAATAAACAAAGGATAAGTTAGGAAAACCTAGGTGACGATCAACAACGAAAGTGATAACGATAATAGAAATCCCTTGCATAGAATAATCGTTCCTTGAATTACAACACTTGTACCCAACAAAGTAGACTACAAAGATTGAAATTCTTATTGATCTAAGCTAATGTTTTGACATGAAATGGACAGAAATAAACTAACAACAAAAGACAAAAGAAGAAAATGATCTAAACTAGAAAGACTAAAACTAAAGAGAAAAGAAAAGATTATTCTAAAGAGGATTTGTAAGAAAATTGTTGTATGGATGATTGTGTGTTGAGAAGAGAGGCTGGAGCATCTATATATAGCATTAGGGTTTCGTGGAGAAGAGGTCGAGCATTGAACATATAAGACAAAAATAGGAAGTTGAAGCATCATGCTCGGATCAGCAGGGATACCCGATCGGGTACACACTTACCCGATCGGGTAAGTGGACATCTAGAAGCTCTTGACTAACGTTTCATCTTCCTTTGCTTTGACTTGACTTCCATCATCCCCCTTGACCTCTCCAATCGGGTTTGTTGATAGGGTTTGATGCAAAGCGATGAATTCTTCCGCCTAATTGATTGATCTTCCGACAACTACGAAACTCTCTTTGCTTCTTCTCTCTCTTAAGTTAGTGAACCTTCTTGAAATGCCTTTTGATATGGTCAAGCTTTCTTCTTCAAATTGTCGGGTTCTAGGCAAATACTCGGGAATATAGAAAAAAGGCGTAGAAACGTCACTTTTCCTACAAAACAGGTTAGAACACAGGAATTCGCCTAGAAAACGCTATTATATTAGCTCATAAAATGGCTTAACAAAGCACAAATGACATACAAAACCGAGCTAAAATGGGGGTTAAAATCATACAAATATTCACTTATCAAACTCCCCCAAGCTAAACCTTTGCTTGTCCTCAAGCAAACATAACAAACACTACCAGGACAAGGTTGCAAGCATTGGCTACTATACCATCAAGAAACAAATCTCAACGTAAAACTTTGAAAACATAATGAATCATAACCCAAAAACAACGTGGGCAAGAATGATACATAAACATGGCTGAGATTTACATAACGGCGTAGCACAAAGAATTTCACTACAGATTTTCAGCTCTTGCATGATCTTTTGACAAATGGACTCTCACGGCACACTCGAACACTCATTGTATGTAAAAGGTGATTTCTTTATGTGTAAATGTTTTTGAGACACTCACCTATCTACTACTTATGAAAATGTGTCCGCAGTCTAATATAGTAAACAATTCAAAACACAAGTCAAAGATCACAATGCACATAGAAAAGAAGCCGAAAAATAAGAAGAAGGCTTTGGGAAATGGGTGAAAGGTGGACAAACAGTTATGGTCATGTGAAGTTTAGAATGAGCTAGCAACTGACCAATGATAAATGAATACTCAATCCAAACTTTCGATGAATTCCCAAAAGACGAATAACGAAGCCAGAAGTAACGATTTGGCTTATTACACACGAAACACAAGGGTAAACTCCTTCTATTGATTTGACATTTTGAGGAGATACTCAAAACTTCTTCTCTTATTTCTTTTTTTTCTTTTTCTTTTATTTCGATTTTTCATTTTTTCTATTTTTTCTTCTTTTCTTTTGAACATAACTTCACTTCTTGAACTTTTTCGTTCTTCCAAATTCACTTTGACAGATAAGAACAAATCTTCTCAAAAGAGCACCCATACACCATAGTCTAGCTACTAGCTCAAAAGGTAGGCAGTTTTTATTTGTAGCTATTATTTTGTAAGCATTTGTATGAAGGGGCTTATTTTGAGGGGCAAATTAAAGTGAAAAAGGCTTCAAATCTTAGTGAATCATGAATGCAATGCTTATAGAAATGAAATGAGAACCATACTTATGCGTTTTGACATGACACACATCACAAGGAGAACTACACACACCTAAATGAGACTGGGTATAGATGTACCAGTCTAAGGAGGTTCTACCTTAAATATATGTAACTTGCCAAATGTCAAGATCAAGCGTACTCATCTATAGATTCATCCCATGCCTACTGTGTACAAGACTTCCCCATGTATGCTCAATTCAATGAATATTGAATCATTGTGGTTTGAAAGCTCTAAGTTTGGGAAATGTAACATGATAGCATAATAGACAAGCAAGCAAAGCATGAAAAGCATTCAATTGTGTTCAAAATTTTAAAATTTTCTCAAAAATCGTCTCTTTCTCTTTTATTCAAAAAGTTGAAAAATGATCAACTAAAATGCAAAATGGGAAAATGCAATCCCTCCCCCAAGCTAAACATCACATTGTCGTCAATGTGAGCACAAAGACTAAACATGCAACGAGATGCTTAATGGGAAGAAAGGAAAAATGAAAGAAGAATGAAGCTTACTAGCCAGCGCAGACTCCCCCAAGCTAGTCTTTTGGACTTGACAAGGAAGGTCTTCATAGATTCTTCAAAAACTCTTTCATCTGCAAATAAATCTAACAAAACAACGTAAAAGGGAAAAAGCAAAAAAAAAAAAATAACAATGCAAAAAGGGAAAACACGGGTTGCCTCCCGAGAAGCGCTTGTTTAACGTCCTGCTCGACGAATTCTTCTATGAAATCATTGGGTTGGGGATTGACGCTCCATATAGACAATATCTAAACATCCGATGATAGAATTTTTATAGTAAAGTTTCAGTCTGTGTCCATTGACTTTGAATTTTTCACCATTGCCAGTCATTAGTTCCACATAGCCGTACTTGCTAACATATGTGACAGTGAATGGTCCAGACTATCGTGATCGAAGTTTTCCCGGAAAAATTTTCAAACGGGAGTTGAAAAGAAGTACTTGGTCACCGACATTAAATTCTTTTCTAATTATCCTCTTGTCGTGCTAACGCTTCGTTTTCTCTTTATAGATTCTAGAATTTTCATAAGCTTGCAAACGAAATTCTTCTAGCTCATTGAGTTGCAAAAGTCGTCTATCAGCGCTAAGCTTAGTGTCTAAGTTGAGTTCTTTGATAGCCCAGTAAGCTTTATACTCTAACTCGACAGGAAGATGACAGGCCTTTCCATAAACCAACCGATAGGGAGATGTTCCAATCGGGGTTTTGAAAGCTGTGCAATAAGCCCATAAGGTGTCATCGAGCTTATTACTCCAGTCGGTTCTAGATTTAGAGACTACTTTCTGAAGAATTGTTTTCAACTCTCTGTTTGAAACTTCTACTTGACCGCTGGTCTGAGGGTGGTAGGCTAATCCTCGTCTGTGATACACACCATATTTGGCAAGCAAAGTGTCTAACTGCTTTTCTCCAAAATGAGTTCCTCGATCACTAATCACAGCTCTGGGTACACCAAAACGTGGAAAGATGATCTTCTTAAATAGTCGTATCACAGCTCTAGCATCATTGGTGGGGGTGGCAATTGCTTCTACCCACTTAGAAACAAAGTCGACAGCGACTAAGATGTAACGATTTCCGTTGGAAGAAGGAAATGGTCCTTGATAGTCAATACCCCAGACATCGAATATTTCAACTTCTTATATGCCGTTTTGAGGCATTTCATGTCTCTTGGATATTTGACCCATTCGTTGACAAGCGTCACAAGCCATAACAAAGTCTTTGGAATTTTTAAACATCGAGGGCATGAAAAACCCGGATTGTAAGACTTTGGCTACGGTCTTGGACGGACCATGATGACCACCATAAGCAGACGAGTGGCATCCTTATAAAACTCCTTTAACTTCCCACTGGGGGATACATCGTCTGTAAAGACCATCTGAACACTGCTTGAAAAGATAAGGGTCATCCCAAACAAAGAATTTTGCATCATGCAAAAATCTCTTTCTTTGGTTATAAGAAAGGTCAGAAGGTAGTTGGCGACTGACAATAAAATTGGCCATATCAGCATACCAAGGAGAAGAGTCAGCAATCGCCATTAATGAATCATCAGCAAACGAATCATTAATTGGCGTTGGCAATCCTATTTCAGTTACTCTTATCCTTGAGAGTGTTGGAGCCAGTGTCCTCCACAATTAGTGCAATAACATAAATAAATTTCTGTAGGTTCACAGGGTATACTTTGTATTGTAATCAGTTGATTAACGTTTATCGATAACGGCTGGCTTGCTAGATAAGTTTGACGTTATTGTCATACAGATGGCGGTGATCAACTGGTCCCTAAAAGTCACACCTAAAGGATGTGATTGAGAGATGTGATTGATTGAGAAAATAATCATATTGATGCCTTATTAAATGACTAAAAGGTTAGTCGGTGTTTTTGACTAAAAGGTTAGTCAATGTGATGATGATATAATTATTTAATAACGATTAAATAATGTTAGCTAAGACGAATTAACTGTAATTCGTAAATTGAATATAAAAGGTTATATTTAATTGTTGTATATAATGTAAGCTAATTAAACATAAACCGTTATAATTAATTGGAAAATTATAAATATACGGATATTTATAATTAATGATGTATTATAATGTCGGTCTTTGACTAATGACGATTATAATATATTACATTATATTAGAAGCTAAAATGACCGGAAAAAGTGTCCAGATACACTCGGGTTTTTCCGGTCAATGGGTAGTTATTTGAGGAGACTAAATCTCCTCATATATGACCTACTATTGCCGTGAGATCAAGGAGAACAAGGAATAAATTCTAACCTAATTCTATTCTCTCACTTGTGCCTCCATCACACACAAAACACAAAAACCTAAAAAGTTAACTGTAACTTTTAATCATCTTTCTAGCAAAGGAGAAGGGCATATCTCGATCTATCTTGGGTGAGACAATTAGGAGGATATCTACTTTGATATCTGTTCTTAGGCCGTTTTTGCTAGGACCAAAGGTTTAATTCGTTTTCTCTATATTTACATTGTTTTCATATTTATGACTCGCAATTCATATTATATAATTTTGTTATAATCCTAAATTTTAAGGGGATGTAAACAGTTATTTCGCACAAGTGGTATCAGAGCATTTGGCTACAAAATTACATTATATGCTTTTCATTTTTATGAAATATAAATTTGAGAAAAAAAAAAATAAGTATACCGGGAAATTTTTTTTTTTGATACTGCTGTTTTTTTTATGGGGCCGTGTGATTTTTTTTAGGGTTTTGTTTTTTCCATTGTTGATTTATTGATATTGTTATTTTAAAAGGTTAAAATTCAATATAATAAATTTGTACTTGTTTTAATTTGATAAGGATTAGATTAAAATAAGATGGAATTGTATTGTTTTTTTGTTGTTTCTATTGTTTTTGGACTCATTGTTTTAAATTGATAATTTTTGTATAATGATTCAATTTTAATGATGTTCAAAGCGATTGTGATTAAATGAATATAAGGATAATCGATTTAATCATGATTTAGATGTTCATTTTAAAAGGTTAAATTGACTAATCTAGTTTGAATCAATATTTAATAACGATTAAATATTGAATTTTGTACCGATCTAGCAATATAGGCAACATCGGAATTTTTTTTTCTTTTGCAGTATATGCTGCCCGTGTTACTGTTCACTGCTATAAAAAAAAAATTTCTGTTTTTTTTTTAAAAAAGGCAGCAGCAGTTTGTTTTTTTTTTATTTTATTTTGATATTCTGTTTTTTTTGTTATAACCCGAGAAGGAAGATAGTTAAAAAAAAAAAAAAAAATTTTTTTTGGTACTGGTACTGTTCACGTGAACAGTAATCAGTAAGAAAAAAAAAAATTTGTTTTTTTTTTATGACATTATAAAGATAATGTTTGTTTGTTTGTTATTGTGAAAAGGTTCACAATAATGATACCCGATTATTTTAAAAAGGTTTAAAATAAAAATGGATTATGGGAGATTAAAATTGTTGTGGGCAATTAAGGAATTGTCACATAATTTTGATCGGTTTTAATGGTGGTTTGGATAATTAATCAACATAATTAATGAATTATGTTTTGTAGTATTAATTTATATAGTTGATGCATTTTATTTTTGTCGAATGAATGAATGGTTTGATTTACGTTTTTTTGCAATTGGTTGAAAAATGTAATACCTAGTGTGGCTTTAGTTAATCATGTTTTCGTAATGATGAAAACATAATTTTGAGATCTCGAATCTCCTTTTATTTTTCTTTTAATTATGTTTTGGAATTAGAATGTAAATAGTTTATTTTGTAATTTTTAAATGTAATTTTAAGAAGACTAGAGACGGAGATCGGATGCTCACTCCCGCTACATGGACCAAGATGAGACAAAGTCAAGCTTCTCGGGTCCATAAGGATGGATTCCAAACTTGTATTTACTGTTCTTTTTGGTAGATAGGCCACACTAGGACCGTTGTAATAGTTTACGTATTTTTCGTTCTTTTGCTTTTCATTCACATGTTAAATAATTGCATCATATTCCGCCTAAACCAAACCACCTAAATTGCATGAAAAATGATTCATATAGTTTGAATTTTCATCATAGACATACAGATGTCACTCGTTCATAGGGCCATCACCTTAGTCTAAATCATTCACGAAATGCTAGAATTTGTTCACTTAAAATGAATTAAATTTAAGATGATGGGATCTTCCTCTAAAATGAAAATTGAGATTAGTCTTTATAGGAAAAACTACTATGAACCCCTTCTTCGTCGGAAGTCATAATATGACCCCTTCTACGTTGGGTAAGTAGTGAGTGTTGACCTATTTTACCTCAACATTGTAGTCCGAGTAATATCTCGGGATTATAATGGACTAAAAGATAGAATTTACAGAAATTTATCGACCGAGAATTCTAAAGGTAGAATTAGCCAAGAGGTTGGCTTATCAATTTACAGAAATTGAGTCTTGGGATCATTTATATAATTCTTGAGGGAGGTCAATTGTATAAATGCATGAGTCATCGCATTAAATAGTTTTTGCATTAAGACTTAATTTTTAAAACGATGAAACTTATCACAATTTTTCTTCTTTTCACAGTTTCTTGAATCCGTTATATAAAGATATAACTGCTATAAAAATAACAAATGGCTAGACCTACAGACGACCCAATGCCAAGTGCTACACTCGCTCGCGAGTCGTGGCTAAAGATCTTTATGGACAACATGAATCAGTCCACGCAACTGAAGAATGATGGGTCAAACTTTGCGGACTGGGAGGCGGCATTACGGAATGCTGCCATTGCTGACGGAAAGCTCAAGTACTTGACTGAGCCACTGCCGACTAACCCAGGCCCCAATGCAGGAGCCAATGCATCACTTGCTTATAGTGATTTCGTAATGGAGGCGGGTGCGATAAAGAACGTACTCATCTTTTCAATGGAATCCAATTTGCAGAGGCGATTCATAGCCCAGGGTGCAAACAAGATTTTCACCACTCTCTCTAACGAGTTCTCGAAAGCTCCGAGGATCGTTAGCTATGAGTATACCTGTCGCTTCTTTGAAGCGAAACTCCAGAAGGGCCAAGCGGTTAGCCCACACATTCTTGCTATGATCGAGAATGTCGAGAAGCTGGAGGCTCTTGGTTGTAAAATCGATGAGACGATCATTATTGATCGACTGCTTCATTCACTTCATGATGGTTTTGCCCTTTTCAGGGCAAATTACTATATGAATGACATGAAGAAAAGTCTTCATCAACTCCACTCACTTCTCGTACAGACCGAGAGTGATCTGAAATTGAGTGGGAGCGTGAAACAGGACGTTCTCATGATTAACAACAAGGGTAGGGGTAAGGACAAGGCTCAAGCTGACCTAGCTGTAGGGAAGCCAAAGTTCAAAAAGCCAGGAAAGGTCAAGAGTGGGCCTGGTGAGACTAGCGGTAGCTCACAAGGCAAGACAAAGAGCAAAGAATACATGGAGTGCCACCATTGCCACAAGACTGGGCATTGGAGGCGGAACTGTCCCGTGTATGCTGAAGACGTAAAATCAGGCCGCGTCACTCCTGTTGGTACGTCATCTTTTATTCATATGATTGAGATTAACCATGCAAGTTTCGGAACTTGGGTACTAGATACTGGTTGTGGTTCTCATCTGTGTAATCATTTGCAGGGCCTAAGAAGCATCACAACTCTCGCAAAGGGTGATGTGGACCTGCGAGTGGGGAATGGAGCTAGAGTTGCTGCCGTTTCAGTGGGAACATATGTAATCCAACTCCCTAGTGGTTTTGAGTTATTACTGAATAATTGTTACTATGTACCCAGTTTGTCGAAAAACATTATTTCTGTTTCCGTACTTGATAAGGACGGTTTTTCGTTTTTAATAAAGGATAATAGCTGTATTTTCTCTTTAAACGATATGATTTATGGTAAAGCTGTTTCCATAAATGGAATATATGTTTTAGATCAAACCACAGATATAATGCATGTGAGTAATAAGAAAGCAAAGGTTGGTGACAAAGATCAAACCTATCTATGGCATTGCCGTATGGGACACATAAATGAAAAACGCGTGAAAAAGCTCATTGATAATGGGACTATCTCCCCATTTGACTATGAATCTTTTGGCACGTGTGAATCATGTCTCATAGGCAAAATGACTCGAATTTCCTTCAAAGGTGTTGGAATGCGCGCTGCTGACCTATTAGGACTCATACATACTGATGTGTGTGGACCTATGTCAATCAACGCTAGAGATGGCTATAGGTATTTTATCACTTTCACGGACGATTTGAGTAGATATGGTTATGTCTACTTAATGAAGCATAAAAGTGAGTCCTTTGACAAGTTCAAGGAATTCCAGAATAAGGTTGAAAACCAGCTGGATAGAAAGATTAAAGCACAACGTTCAGATCGTGGTGGCGAATATTTCTCGAATGAGTTTGATCAACACCTTAAAGACTGTGGTGTAATACTACAGTTAACTCCACCTGGAACACCACAATTGAATGGTGTGTCCGAACGGAGAAATCGAACATTGCTTGATATGGTTCGATCCATGATGAGTCACACGGTTGTGCCTGACTCATTATGGGGATATGCTCTATTGTCAGCTGCTCTAATACTTAACCGAAGTCCGTCTAAAGCTGTAGACAAGACTCCATATGAATTATGGAAGGGAACGGTCCCTAACTTGTCCTTTATTCGGGTTTGGGGCTGCGAGGCTTATGTCAAGTGGAGACCTGACGATAAGCTCGGCCCACGATCGGTCAAGACATACTTTATTGGTTATCCAAAAGGGATGTTTGGTCATTACTTTTACTCGCCTATCGAACATCGAGTTTTTGTTGCGGCTAGTGCGACGTTCTATAAATGTGCCATGACCTGTTTCCGACTCTAAGCTTATGGCTTGAAGCCATGCAAACCGAGATTGACTCTATGTATCAATAATACGTAATGGGATCTGGTTGACTTAACCTGATAAGGTTCGGCCTCTTCATTGCAAAATGACTTTATAAAAAAAGTTGATATCGATAGAAGGCACCCCAGATACATACAGCACGACTAGGGTTTTTGGGTGCAAATGTTTTCACGCAAGTGCAGGATTGCACTATGATGAGATTTTGCATCCCCTTTAGTTATGCTTGGCGTTCGCATTCGGAAATCGTAGCGATTGCCTAAGCTTTTCATGACTAATGAATGTGTGGCAATGGATGTGAAACCAGCCTTCTTAAACGTTATTTGGCAGGAGGAGTTTGTTACATGGAAAACCCCGAGGTTTCATTGAATCCTAAAATCCTACGAAGGTAATGCATGCTTAGGCGTTCCATTTATGGAAACTTAAGCAAGCTTATCGGAGTTGAATCATCGTTTCGACCAGTGATAAAGAGAATTGGATTTACTCGATCGGCTCGAGGAACAATGACTTATATATCAAGTCGAGTGGGAGCAAGATTGTCTTCCTAATATTGATGTTGATGAACATACTCCTTGATTGGGAATGACATCCTCTCTTAACTTCGTAAAGTTTGGTTAAAGAAACCATTTCAGTGAAAGACTGGCAGGCACCAAAGAATTTTAGGGATCCGTTCTATCTACAGAGATAATATCACGCGGATGTTATCCTCAGTCAGAGTCTTATATAGATAAGATTCTTTGAGAGTTCAGCAATGACCAACTCCAAGAAGGGGAACCTCAATGGTCTCTTGGTATGCATTTGAGTAAAGCTTAGGCACCAAAGACAATCGGGAAGAGGTCGAGCGCATGAGTCGAATTCCTTATGCATCAGCTATAGGATCGATCATGTAATGCCATGATATGCACACGTCCAGACGTGGCATATGCATTGAGTATGACGAGTCGTTACCAAGGCAATCCAGGTGAAACACACTGGATAGCTGTTAAGAATATCCTTAAGTACCTACGGAGGACTAAGGATTGGGTATTGACTTATGGAGGTGACACTGTGCTATGCGCAACCGGTTACGCAGATGCTAGCTTCCAAACGGATTGAGATGACTCGAAATCTCAGTCTGGATTCGTGTTTACTCTTAATGGCGCTGCGGTCAGCTGGAAAAGCTCCAAACAAAATGTTATAGCAGATTCTACGACTGAGTCCGAGTACTATGCCGCTTCAGAGGCTGCGAAGGAAGCTATATGGATGCGTCAGTTCTTACAGGGACTAACTGTAGTTCCTAGTTGGGATGACCCGATCACCATCTATTGCGATAATAGTGGTGCCATCTTCCAGGCTAAGGAGCCTAAGTCCAGCAACAAGTCTAGGCATTTACAACGGAAGGCTCACATGATCAGAGATTACGTGGAGCAAAGGGAGATAGTGATAGACAAGATTGCTACGGATGATAACGTTGCAGATCCTCTCACTAAACCGTTAAGATATGATAAGCATGAAGGGCACGTTATTTCCATGGGAATCAAACGTGTTCCTGAGTTGTATTAGTTGTTTTATATGGATTAGACACCTGTATCTTTTTCATAAAACCATCTATGAAATCATCGTTTTGTTTTATATTTTGTTTTTTCATGTGGGTTGTACTGACAACATTGAACACCACAAAGTGAACTGAATTACATTATATTTTGTTTTGGGTCCGTAATTGCCTACATGAGCTGATAACTTTGGCAATTATTTTGTGACGTCGATTGATGGTGGGTTCAACGAGCCATAAGTCAAACTGTTGACTGATCGATCACAGATGCGGGTTATAATGATACTGCGCATGACATTTTGTGACGACGTTATGGAGTCCTAAATGTTTCAGAACATTAGGTGCCAGGTCGTGGATATGACATCCATAGTGTTCCTAGAGTCGATTCTTTTGACTATCGACTGTCTCTTGAGGTAAAGGCAGTTTTTGGGTGACTTTGGTTTCTTTCTCATGCTCGACCGTAACAGGAGGCTAAGTAGATTTTCACTGGGTCATTTCATACTGCGCTTGTATCTGCAAGATTCGAGTTGAAGAATATATCCAACCTTTATCAGGATATGATATTTCTCAGGGCCACTCAAGGAGCTGTAACTGAAATGCATGGCCATGCTCGAATGAAGATTCGTTTATCAGTTAAGTTACTCTCTAGTCGGGGAAACCACTCTTGATACTGATCACTTGTAAACTACGACCTTTGTGAATACGGACTTTGCAAATTGGTTTACATTGAGTGGGAGAAATTTATTATGGATATGAGAATCGATTATCGCACACACACTTGTACGGACAAGTGGGAGATTGTTGGAGCCAGTGTCCTCCACAGTTAGTGCAATAACATAAATAAATCTCTATAGGTTCACAGGGTATACTTTGTATTGTAATCAGTTGATTAACGTTTATCGATAACGGTTGGCTTGCTAGATAAGTTTGACGTTATCGTCATACAGATGGCGGTGATCAACTGGTCCCTAAAAGTCACACCTAAAGGAGGTGATTGAGAGATGTGATTATTTGAGAAAATAATCATATTTATGCCTTATTAAATGACTAAAAGGTTAGTCGGTGTTTTTGACTAAAAGGTTAGTCAATGTGATGATGATATAATTATTTAATAACGATTAAATAATGTTAGCTAAGACGAATTAACTGTAATTCGTAAATTGAATATAAAAGGTTATATTTAGTTGTTGTATATAATGTAAGCTAATTAAACATAAACCGTTATAATTAATTGGAAAATTATAAATATACGGATATTTATAATTAATGATGTATTATAATGTCGGTCTTTGACTAATGACGATTATAATATATTACATTATATTAGAAGCTAAAATGACCGGAAAAAGTGTCCGGATATACTCGGGTTTTTCCGATCAATGGGTAGTTATTTGAGGAGACTAAATCTCCTCATATATGACCTAGTAGTGCGTGAGATCAAGGAAGAGGAGAAAAATAATTCTAACCTAATTCTATTCTCTCACTTGTGCCTCCATCACACACTAAACACAAAAACCTAAAAAGTTAACAGTAACTTTTAATCATCTTTCTTGCAAATGAGAAGAGCATATCTCGATCTATCTTAGGTGAGACAATTAGGAGGATATCTACTTTGATATCTGTTCTTAGGCCGTTTTTGCTAGGACCAAAGGTTTAATTCGTTTTCTCTATATTTACATTGTTTTCATATTTATGACTCGCAATTCATATTATATAATTTTGTTATAATCCCAAATTTTAAGGGGATGTAAACAGTTATTTCCCACAGAGAGATGGTCAGCGACTACGTTCTCTGCTCCTTTCTTATCCCGGATCTCTAGATCAAACTCTTGAAGGAGTAAGATCCATCGGATAAGTTTAGGTTTTGCCTCTTTCTTTGAAAGCAGATATTTCAAGGCAGTATGGTCAGTGTAAACAATAACTTTTGATCCTATAAGGTAAGAACGGAATTTGTCTAAGGCATAGACAATGGCGAGAAGTTCTTTTTCAGTGGTGGCGTAGTTGATTTGGGCAGGATCTAAGGTTTTACTAGCATAGTAAATTGCATGAAGGAACTTTTCCTTTCTTTGCCCTAAAACAACTCCAACGGCATAATCACTCGCATCGCACATAAGTTCGAATGGAAGATTCCAATCAGGTGACTGGATTATAGGTGCGGTGATCAAAGCGCGTTTGATTTTGTTGAATGCCTCAAGGCATTCCCTTGTGAAATTAAAAGGAGCATCCTTAAAAAGGAGCTCCGTCAGAAACTTGGCTATTTTTGAAAAATCTTTTATAAACCGTCGGTAAAAACCGGCGTGGCCAAGGAAACTCCTGATTCCTTTTACATTAGCAGGTGGTGGCAGTTGTTCAATAACTTGGATCTTAGCACGATCCACTTCTATACCTCTCTCAGAAATGATGTGTCCTAAAACTACACCTTCGTTCACCATGAAGTGACACATTTCCCAGTTGAGAACAAGGTCGACTTCTTCACAGCGTTTTAGTACTTTGGATAGATTTGTCAAACAATTATCAAAGGTACTAGTACCATAGGGACAGGTGAAAGTGGTTTTCTCTTGGTCCTCAGGGTGGATAGGAATTTGGAAAAATCCTGAGTAACCATCTAGATAGCAGGAATATTTGTGGCAAGCTAACCTCTCTAGCATTTGATCAATGAAGGGTAGAGGATAGTGATCTTTTCGAGTTGATTGATTCAACTTCCTGTAGTCAATACACATGCGCCATCCCGTCATTATCCTTGTAGGGATGAGCTCATTATTTTCATTCTTGACTACTGTTGTTCCTTCTTTCTTGGGAACAACTTGAACAGGGCTAACCCATTTCGAGTCAGAAATTGCGTAGATTATGCCAGCATCTAACAATTTCAGAACTTCAGTTTTAACTACTTCTTGCATGTTGGGATTAAGA
>JAIUZE010018378.1:0-37631 GCA_022085475.1 Heliosperma pusillum
GCGTTTGTGTCTCGGCTTGGTGGGTTTATATCCAAGTCGGGGCATGGCTGCCTGATCCGTTTTGGGACTGGAGTCAGCTTAAGTACTAGCCATCTCTGCTTAGGGGGGCGCCTAGTAGAGTTTCTCATAGACGGTTATGTCATGGGACGGGGAGCGGAATAGCTGTTGTCGCTAGGTCTGATCAGTCTAGGGCTAGGATATGTTTTCCTACCTTGTGGTATAGCCTCGAGTTACAGAAGTAGTATATCGCCGTCCTAAGAACTTATGCCTGTTTGTAGAAGTATTGGTCTTTCATGTTTGATGATTCTATGAGTTTAAGAAGGTGAGATGCAAGCCGGCTAAGATTGATAGAGTTTGGATTACCGATTGTTAACTGATTCACATGATTACGTGTTGATTAGGGTTTGAGTGTATCACGGCCATGTTTCTGAGAGGAACCTCTGAGCTAGCATACCAGCTTCCCTACCTCTTGTTATATTTTATTATCGGTTTCACATGATAGCTTCATATGATAGGTTATATGTTAGTTATTTGTTTCATAACATGAAAAGCATATCATATATGTTAAAGTTTTGTATTTCCCATATACATTGCTTTTATGTTATTCATGTTTAATTAAACTAGACATTTCGTGGCTGGGAGAACTCGGAGTTACTCCCCACTGACTGTGGCTTCCGTGTTTATATTTAATGCGGTCGAACAGGTGGTGAATGCATATTTGGGGTACATTGACGAGCTAGCGAGCGAAGTATTTACCTTGGACCTATATTCGGTTCTTAGATTATATATTATTATACACTCTTTTATTTCAGTATTTATACGGGAGATATGTCTCCCGTCTTGTATATTTCTTTTGTATAATATTATTTCCGTTTTGTAATGAACCTTTTTATTTATGACACCTTCGTTATGTATTCTTATCTTTTATGTATTTAAATAATTTTTTTCTTTCCGCAAATTTGAGGGTGTCACATAGAAATACGTGAATTGAATAGACAAAGCATGGCATGGTAGATTAAGACCTAGTAAATTGCCTAAAAGCCTGCTAGACCATCTGATCTATGATTGTAATGAACACATCATTCTTACGAACTCACAATGAATTATTTGCATGTTCTAAATCCAATTTCATCAATATGTTAATCTACATGTGTGAACCTACTTCCCTAGATCCTTTTTATCATTGTTAATTCATCATCTGCTTCATTGTTTTCATTTTGATTTGCTTTTATTTTGTTTTCATTTATGCTTTTCATTTATGCTTTTTATAAGTTTAGAAATCAAAACCCCAAAACCCAGATACTCGTTAGATAAGACCCAATTGCAAGACATTTCACATTCAATAGGAAACACCATCTCCCTGAGGATCGACCCCTACTTCCCTAATTACATTAATCTGTTATTAGCCTAGTCTGGGTAATTAACTTTGACTAGGGCTTGCGACATGCCCGATCAAATTTTGGCGCCGTTGCCGGGGAGCACGGTTTAGTTTTCCTTTTTCTTGTGATTTTTATTGCAATTAGTTTTATCTAGTCTTCAGGAACCCAAATTCCTTCAGACCTCTATTGATTTTTCATCTTAGGTTTTCAATCTTATGCCCAGATCTTCTAGACTAGGGACCCCTATCTCTTTACACCCCGATCTAGAAAGGACTCTGCGTAGGAGACGAAAGCTATTCAACGGAATCTCAAAAGCTTCTGATAAATCAAGTTTAGACCATATTCGTGAGAATTACTCGGATATTTAATCTAATCTTGAAGGAAAAGAAGATCCATTCTCATCTCCATTCTCAAAAACCAATCAATCTTCAAACAACACTCCATCTTCATCTTCACAAAAGAAAATGGTTCGACTTTCAGACCATTCCAAACCAACTGCAGATACACTTCCAAGGGGTATTGCTACACCCCAAATCACAGCCCGAAACATTGAAATCAAACCTGCCTTCATCAAATTAGTAGAAAGAAGTCAATTTGGTGGCAATGCCACAGAAGATCCCAACCTTCATATTCAAAACTTCTGTGACTATTGCTCCACAATTAGACAAACTGGAGTATCCCAAGAGCAAATTAGAGAAATGCTCTTTCCCTTCTCTTTAACAGGAAAGGCTAAACTTTGGATCAATAGCCTTGATCGAGTTGCCTTAGGAATAGCCGACTGGGATAGTCTAGCTCTTGCTTTCTATCAAATGTACTTCCCACCAGAACGAACCGCACTCTTACAGAGTCAAATCACTGGATTCCGTCAGAGAGGCGATGAAAGCCTTTATGAGGCATGGGAAAGGTACAAAGAATTACAAAGAGAATGCCCTCATCATGGCCTTGATTCATGGTTCTTAGCTATCACCTTCTACAATGGCGTTGTTTAAATCTAAGATGATGTTAATAATAAAAACTAGGATAGACATGTTTATTTGGTTTTGACAGTATTTTAAGACTCTTTAATTGGCGATAATAACGACGCTAAATTGACAATCTAGGGAAACGAAATGATTACAACGATATTGAAATTGAATCTAAATCAACATGTAAGGAAAATAGCAATCAAATAAGAAACATAAGGACTTTAAAAAAAAGATAAAGTACGAATACCTAGATGACGATCAATATAAACAACCGTAATAGAAATTCCTTGCATAGAATAGTCGATCCACAAATTACAATACTTGAACCACATAAAGGAGATTACAAAGATGGAACTTCTATTGATCTAGACTAAGGATTTGATGTAGAAAAGACAGAAATAAACTAAGAAACTAAAGACAAAAAAGGAAGAAGAAAATGATCTAAACTAGAGAAGAGAGGCTAGGTTTCCCTCCTCCTAATCTAGGGTTTTTGTAAAGAGAGAAGTGTTTCTAATTGTGTGTGAGTTGTTGTTGTGTGGTGGCTGAGGCTCTCTTTATATAGCAGTAGGGTTTCGTGGGGAAGAGGTCCTGCATTGAACATATAGGACAAAATAAAGGAAGTCGAAGCAAAAGCTCGGATCAGCAAGGATACCCGATCGGGTACACCACTTACCCGATCGGGTATGTAGTGATCTTGGTCTATTGACTTTCGTTTCATCTCCCTTGGCCTATGACTTGACTTTCATTATTCCCCTTGACCTCTTGAGTCGGGTTTCTTGATAGAGTTTGAGGTAAAATGTTGATTTCTTCGCCTAACTGATCGATCTTCTGACAACTGTGAAACCGTCTTTGCTTCTTCTCTCTTTTGAATCAGTGAACCTTCTTGAAATGCCTTTGACTTGGTCAAGCTTGCTTCTTCAAACCGTCGGGTTCTAGGCAAATACTCGGGAATATAGAAAAAGGGCGTAGAAACGTCACTTTCCCTACAAAATAGGTTAGAACATAGGAATTTGCCTAGAAGACGATATTAGCTCATAAAATGGCTTAACAAAGCACAAATGACATACAAAACCGAGCTAAATTGGGGGTTAAAATCATGCAAATATTCACTTATCAAAGTCAATTTGGTGGCAATGCCACAAAAGATCCCAACCTTCATATTCAAAACTTCTTTGACTATTGCTCCACAATTAGACAAACTGAAGTATCCCAAGAGCAGATTAGAGAAATGCTCTTTCCCTTCTCTTTGACAGGAAAGCCTAAACTTTAGATCAATAGCCTTGACCGAGTTGCCTGAGGAATAGCCGACTGGGATAGTCTAGCTCTTGCTTTCTATCAAAAGTATTTCCCACCAGAACGACCCGCACTCTTACGGAGTCAAATCACTGGATTCCGTAAGAGAGGCGATGAAAGCCTTTATGAGGCATGGGAAAGGTACAAAGAATTACAAAGAGAATGCCCTCATCATGGCCTTGATTCATGGTTCTTAGCTATGACCTTCTACAACGGTTGTTGTGGCGAATTGCGTCGTATCCTCGACTTTGCTAACAATGGTCGTTTCGATCAGATCAATGTAAAAATAGCTAGTGCAACTATCGAGTCAATGGCAATTCACGACTCTCAGTATAACAACTCACGTGCTATGCCGCTCAAAACCAAGCAGGAAGATTCAAGCAAAGTAGCACTCCTAGAAGCCCAATTAGCCCTTCTGCAGCAACAAGTAGGAAGCTCTTCCCAATCCAAGCAACATGTTAACGGCACTAACCACATAGTGGTATATGAGACATGTGGGGTTGGAGGACACAGTTTTCAAGAATGTAGGAGTTCGCTAGAGCAAGTCAATGCCTACCAAGCATACAGGCAGGGCAATGCTTTCTCAAACTTCTATAATGAGAACACAAAGAACCATCCTCTTTTTTCCTACAAAAGCACCAACATTCATAATCCCCACCATCAGATTCAACAACCATTCATACCACATCAACAGAAGCCCTATAATCCACCTGGTTTTCAAAACCAGAGACCTCCATTTCAACCTAACTTCAATCAACCTTACCAACACCAACACCAACACCAACACCAACACCAACACCAACCTCAACACCAACCACCCCAAAATCAAAGCCAACCTAATGACTCAAGCCTGAGCAAAATTGAATCCATGCTTCTCCAAGTTGTTCAAAAACAAGATTCAATGTTTGCTCAACTTCAAAAGAGTGATCAAGCTCAAAATGCTGCCATCAAGATGCTTGAAACTCAAATGGCCCAATTGGCCGCCTCTAATGCCCAAAGGAAACAAGGCCAACTCCCACCTCATGGTGAGCAACCGAGGGACACCGCTAATGCTATCACCCTTAGGAGTGGTACCACTTATAAGGAACCTCAGCAACCCAACGAAACAATATTTGAGCCAACACCAGTAGAGAGCCCAAAAGATTCCCAACCATCCACCGCTAAGGACGCAGAAAACAAAGAAAAGAAGGATGAACCTTTGAAGGAACGCATCAAAATCAAAGTTCCATTTCCCCAACGCATGAGGAGAAATCATAAGGAAACCCAGTTTAGCAAATTCATGGAAGTAATCAAAAACCTCTAGGTAACGGTTCCCTTCACTGAGTTAATCACTTAAATCCCTTCTTACACAAAATTCATGAAGGATATCTTAACTAAGAAGAGGACTTTATATGATGTTGAAATCATAGCATTTACAGCGGAGTGCAGTGCTTTGTTGCAAAATAAGTCTCCTCCTAAGTTAAAGGATCCCGGTAGTTTCTCTATACCTTCCACTATAGGCACCTACACAATCGATAAAGCTCTATGCGATCTAGGTGCCAGTGTAAGCGTCATGCCCTATTCCATTTGTGAATAGTTGAATATGAGAATTCTCAAATGCACCAGTATCACTCTGCAAATGGCAGACCGTTCTTTAAAACAACCTATGGGAGTTTTAGAAGATGTGCCTGTCAAAGTAGGAAGGTTTTTCATTCCCGTCGATTTCATCGTACTAGATATGGCTGAAGATTCTCAAATCCCTAATATTTTAGGAAGGCCATTTTTACACACTACCGGAGCAGTAATCGATGTTAAGAATGGAAAACTGACACTAGAAGTAGGTGATGATAAAGTCACCTATAACTTGAACAGTGCAATGAAAAGCCCCATGCTAGAGGAGTCTTGCTGTTTTATTGATATTGTCGACTCTATTGTTGATGAATCTATGTATCCATCAATAATCGATGATCCTTTGGAGGCAATCTTGTTGTTGGAGGATATCTCTGAGAATGACAATTTCGTGATCAGTGAGCTGGAAAAGGATCTGACCGGAGAAGAGATACCATCAAAAGAAATTAAAGAGTTCATAAGCTTGATCGATACTCCTGCCAAGGCAGAAGTACAAAAATCTGAACTGAAACCTCTTCCCTCGAATCTAAAATATGCTTTTTTAGATGAATCTGAGTATTGCCCAGTCATAGTGAGTGCTCTCCTAGATGAAAATCAGTTAACCTCACTATTGACTGTCTTGAAAAAGCACAGAAAGGCAATAGGTTACAAACTCGAAGATTTAACAGGCATAAGCCCAGACTTCTGCATGCAAAGAATCAATTTATAAGAAGGCCAAAAACCTTGTGTTCAAGGTCAACGCCGTCTTAATCTCAACATGCAGGAAGTAGTTAAAACTGAAGTTATGAAATTGCTAGATGCTGGCATAATCTATGCAAATATCTGACTCTAAATGGGTTAGCCCTGTTCAAGTTGTTCCCAAGAAAGGAGGAACAACAGTAGTCAAAAATGAGAAGAATGAGCTCATCCCGACAAGGATTGTGATGGGATGGCGTATGTGTATTGACTATAGAAAGCTGAATCAATCAACTAGGAAAGATCACTATCCTCTACCCTCCATTGACCAAATGCTGGAGAGGTTAGCTTGTCACAAGTATTTATGTTATCTAGATGGTTACTCAGGATTTTTCCAAATCCCTATCCACCTTGAGGACTAAGAGAAAACCACCTTCACCTGTCCCTATGGTACTTTCGCTTATCACATAATGCCATTTGGCTTGTGTAATACACCTGCCACTTTCCTGCGTTGCATGACCAGTATTTTCTCAGACTTTGTTGAATCTATCATGGAAGTATTTATGGATGACTTTAGCGTCTATGGCATTTCCTTTGATCATTGTTTGACAAATCTATCCAGAGTTCTAAAACGCTGTGAAGAAGTCGACCTTGTTCTCAACTGGGAAAAGTGTCACTTCATGGTGAACGAAGGTGTAGTTTTAGGCCACATCGTTTCAGAAAGAGGTATAGAAGTGGATCGAGCTAAGATCCAAGTTGTTGAACAACTGCCACCCCCTGCTAATGTAAAAGGAATCAGGAGTTTCCTTGGCCACGCCGCTTTCTACCGACGATTTATAAAAGATTTTTCAAAGATAGCCAAGCCCCTGACTGAGCTCCTTTTCAAGAATGCACCTTTTAATTTCACAAAGGAATGCCTTGAGGCATTCAACAAAATCAAACGTGCTTTGATCACCGCACCTATAATCCAGTCACCTGATTGGAATTTGCCCTTTGAACTGATGTGCGATGCGAGTTATTATGTCGTAGGAGTTGTTTTAGGGCAAAGAAAGGAAAAATTTCTTCATGCGATTTACTATGCTAGTAAAACCCTAGATCCTGCCCAAATCAACTATGCCACCACTGAGAAAGAACTTCTCGCCATTGTCTATGCCTTAGACAAGTTTCGCTCGTACCTAATAGGATCAAAAGTTATTGTCTACACTGACCATGTTGCCTTGAAATATCTGCTTTCAAAGAAAGAGGCAAAACCTAGACTTATCCGATGGATCTTACTCCTTCAAGAGTTTGATTTAGAGATCTGGGATAAGAAAGGAGCAGAGAATGTAGTCGCTGACCACCTCTCAAGGATAAGAGTAACTGAAATAGGATTACCAACGCCAATTAATGATTCGTTCGCTGATGATTCATTAATGGCAATTGCGGACTCTTCTCCTTGGTATGCTGATATTGCCAACTTCCTTGTCAGTCGCCAGCTACCCTCCGACCTTTCTTATAACCAAAGAAAGAGATTTTTGCATGATGCAAAATTCTGTGTTTGGGATGACCCCTATCTTTTCAAGCAATGCTCAGATGGTCCGTATCGACGTTGTATCCCCCAGTGGGAAGTAAAAGGAGTTTTAAAAGGATGTCACTCATCTGCTTTTGGTGGTCATCATGGTCCGTCCAAGACCGTAGCCAAAGTCTTACAATCCGGGTTTTTCTGGCCCTCGATGTTTAAAGATTCAAGAGACTTTGTTATGGCTTGTGATGCTTGTCAACTAATGGGTCTAATATCCAAAAGACATGAAATGCCTCAAAACGGCATATTAGAAGTCGAGATATTCGATGTCTGAGGTATTCACTATCAAGGACCATTCCCTTCTTCAAATGGAAATCGTTACATTTTAGTCGCTGTCGACTATGTTTCAAAGTGGGTAGAAGCGATTGCCACCCCCACCAATGATGCTAGAGCTGTGATACGACTATTTAAGAAGATCATACTTCCGCGTTTTGGAGTACCCAGAGCCGTGATAAGTGATCGAAGAACTCATTTCGGAGAAAAACAGTTAGACACTCTGCTTGCCAAGTATGGTGTGTATCACAGACGAGTGACAGGGTTGTCGCGTACCCTAATCAAAGATAAATAACCAGACTAGGCTAATAAAAAATTAGTGTAATTAGGGAAGTAAGGAGTCGATCTCGGGGAGACGGGAGATACTTTTGAATAGTTATGGTTAGAGCTCTATCTTGTACGATTGGCAAATGTTTGTCACTAATTACTAAATGCTATAATAAAAATGATAACAATTCAATCAAGAAAAGGATCTAGGGAAGTAGGTTCACACATGTAGATTAACATATTGATGAAATTGGATTTAGAACATGCAAATAATTCATTGTGAGTTCGTAAGAATGATGTGTTCATTACAATCATAGATCAGATGGTCTAACAAGCTTTTAGGAAATTTACTGGGTCTTAATCTACCATGTCATGCTTTGTCTATTCAATTCACGTATTTCTACCTTGGAAAAGAATTCCATTTTAGTCAATGATTTTGGCCAGAAATCGTTAACCATCATTACAATCCAAACATGCATAGACACAACGTTTTAAAGGCACAATTTCTTTATCCAATTTTCATCTTTTAATTAACCTAACATGGCTACCCTACACCCTAGAAAAACGACTACTTATGAATGATTAACAATGAAAGGGCAACTAAGATTATAAAACTAAGAATGGTAAACATGATAAAGGAAATACTAAAAGAAAATGAAACTATAATGTAAACACAAGAATAAAGATTCTCGGAAAGGATGAGTAAAGATTGAAATGGAATAAGAACTTGAATAGGAAATGCAAACCCGGAAACTTGAGTTCCAATTACAAGCACACCCTACAATTGAAGAAAACTTAGAACTAAACTAAACTAGAGAGAACTAAAACTAAACTAAACTAAGAAAGATGAGAGAAAGAAGAAAAACTAATCTAAAGAGAGAAGTGTTTTTGTACATGTTGTTGTTCAAATTGTGTGTGATGCATAGGCTATTTATAGGGTTGAGAGGCTGCTGTGTTTCGTCCAAATTCATACCCTAGACAACCTAATAAAGCACTCCATTAAGGCTTGGTAGAAGAAGAGCTAAGAAGCGTTCATCAGCAGACATACCCGATCGGGTATGTGGTAAATCCGATCGGGTATGTAACCCTGATGGATCTTCTTTCGTTTGATCTTCCCTTGGCATTTGACGTGATTTGTCTTGACTCCATTGACTTTAGATTCGAACGGGGACGTAACTAACACCTCTTGGGCCTCATTTCCTCCCCTATTTGAGCTTGATCATGTCCTCAAGGGTTAAGGGTCGGAGCATGAGGTTTGAGACGACTTTCGTCGACGAATAGCAGAACCGTCGCAACTTGTGCATATGAGCTCGGAATGACTTGAAACTTGTTCCCTTTGACTCGGAACCTCTAGATATTTATAGCATGACATCTTAACCTCACGTAATCGTCCTTCTTAGCTTCTCCTTGCTCATATTTCCTTCAAATGACGGGATTTGAAGTAGAAACGACTCAATTCCTACAAATGACATTAAAGCACGAGAAATACTGCAAAGGAGAGATTAGCTCATAAAACCACTTCTTAAAGTGATAAACCATATCAAATCGAGCTAAAATGAGGGGATAAAATCATACAAATTAACACTTATCAAATTCCCCCAAGCTAAACCCTTGCTTGTCCTCAAGCAAGCATACAATAACAAACATGACAAGGACAAGGGCGACGAGCAACAATCAATCCAACCAAATGCAAATCCCATCAAGTAGCTTATAGAGCACAATGAAACACATCCCGAAACAACGTGGGCATAGGGAAAATGCAAAACATGGTTGAGATTTACATAACGGCGCAGCATAAGGAACATCAAATAGACTTTTCGGCTCTTGCATGATCTTTTGACAATGGACTCTCACGGTGCACTCAACACTCAAATTTTCATATAAATCAAGGAAATGTTATTTTATATTTGAGTGGCACTCTCCTATCTACGACTCATGAGAATGCGCCCGCAATCTAATATGGTAAACATTCCAAAACTACAAGTCAAAACAATCATGAAAAGCATAGAAAGAAACCAAAAGCAAGAAGAAGGCTATGGGAGATGGGTAACAAAGTTGACAAATGAATTATGGTAATGTGGAGCTAAGGTCAAGCTAGCAACATACCAATTATGCAAGGATGCTCAATCAAAACTCGGAACCATTCCCAAGAAAATAAAACTAAGCCAAAAATAGCAAATTGGCTTATACTCATGACAACACAAGAGTGAATTTCCCAACTTTTTGAATTTCGGATCATGGAAATAACACTCACAACTTCTCCTTCTTTTCATAAACCAATTTTTTTTCTTTTCAATACATGCTTCTTTCTTTTCATTCTTTCATATTCAACATCATTTTTTTTTTCATTTCTTTTTCTTCGGCACAACAATCAGTAATTCCGTCCAATCAAGATCACTTGGACATAACTCGAACAATATCCCAAATGAGCACCCAAACACAAACGATATAGCTACTAACTTAACAAGGTAGGCAATATTTTTACATGTAGCTAATGAAATGTGAAACAATGTGAAAAGGGGCTAAATTTAGGCAATGGATTCAAAGTAAATGGCTTCAAATGCTTTTTAAATCATGAATGTAATGCTCACTAGAAATTGAATGACAACCATACTTGTGCGTTTTTGATGTGACGCAAATCATAAGGAGAAACTACACACACCTAATTGGGATCGGGTATAGATGTATCGATCACTGGAGGCTCTACCTTACCGTATATGTAGTTTGTCAAAGTCAAGATCAAGCCTAATAAGTCTAAAATCAATCCATTACCCACTGTGTACAAGACATCTCCATGTGTGCAAAATCCCGTCAAAAGCGTGAAACATTGGCTAATGATCGGTTCTGTCGCAAGCCCGATACAAAGATAAATTACCCAGACTAGGCTAATAACAAATTACTGTAATTAGGGAAGTAGGGGTCGATCCTCAGGGAGATGGTGTTTCCTATGGATTGTGAATCGTCTCACAATTGAGTTTTATCTAATGATTTTCTGGGTTTTGGATTGTTGTGATGTCTAAACTAACGAAAGGCATAAATAAGAACAAAATAAAAACAAACTAGAATGAAAACAATAAAGCAATTGATAAATTAACAATAATGAGAAGCATCTAGGGAGATAGGTTCACACATGTAGATTGACATATTAATGAAATTGGATTTAGGATATGCAAATAATTCATTGAGCGTTCGTAAGAATGGTGTGTTCATTACAATCATAGATCAGATGGTCTAGCAGGCTTTTAGTGCGATTTACTAGGTCTTAATCCACTATGTCACGCTTTGTCTATTCAATTCCTGTATATCTACCTTGGAAAAGAATTCCATACTAGTCAATGATTGTGATCAAGAATCGTCAACTATCGTTAAAGTCCAAACATGCATAGACACAATGTTTTAAAGGCACAATTTCCTTTATCCAATTATCATCTTTTAATCAATCTAACATGGCTACCCTACACCCTAGAAAGGTGACTACTCACTCATGATTATGTTGGTATTAACAATGAAAGTTAAGATAAGCATATTTAGTTGATTTTGACAATAATTTAGACTCTCTATGTGGCGATAATAACGACGCTATATGACAATCTAAGAAATGAAACTGCGATTATAACAACGTAAAAAAAACGAATCTAAATGATACGAATAGAAAGTAACAAACAAATGGAAAGCAATAAAGAATGGTAAACAAAGGATAAATTAGGAATACCTAGGTGACGATCAACGATGAAAGCGATAACAATAATAGAAATCCCTCGCATAGAAATATCGTATCTTGAATTACAACTCTTGAACCCAACAAAGCAGATACAAGGATTGAAATTCTATTTGAACTAAGCTAATGTTTTGAAAGGAAATGGACAGAAATAAACTAGAAACAAATGATAAAAGAAGAAGAAAAATCTAAACTAGGAAGACTAAAGCTAAAAGGAAATATAAGACAAGCTTGTGTAAGAAAATGTATAAGATGTTGGATATATGGATGTTTGATATGAGGGGCTTGGCACATCTATTTATAGTGTTAGGGTTTCGTGGAGAAGAGGTCGGGTAATAAATACATAGGGCAAATTTAGGAAGAAGGAGCCGCAATGCATGAAGCAGCAGGAATACCCGATTGGGTACACCACTTACCCGATCGGGTAAGTCGTCTTCTGGAAGCTCTTGACTAACTCTTCAACTTCCTTCGCTTTGACTTGACTTACAACATCCCCCTTGACTCTACAATCGGGTTTGTTGCTTGGATATGATGTAAAGCGATGAATTCTCCCGTCTAATTGATTGGTCTTCCGACAACTAAGAAACCGTCTTTGCTTCTTCTCCCCCTTAAGTTAGTGAACCTTCTCGAAATGCCTTACACACGGTCAAGCTTGCATCTTCAAATCGTCGGGTTCTAGGCAAATGCTCGGAAATATAGAAAAAGGGCGTAGAAACGTCACTTTCCCTACAAAACAAGTTAGAACACAGGAATTCGCCTAGAAGACGATATTAGCTCATAAAATGGCTTAACAAAGCACAAATGACAAACAAAATCGAGCTAAAGTGGGGGTTAAAATCATACAAATATTCACTTATCAGCTAAAAAGCTAAAATAAGGGAAATGCATTGAGGAATGACATTATGCACAACACAATTGGGTGGACAAAACACACAACTTTTTATTAAAATTTTTAATTTTTTGATTTTTTTTTTTATTTTTCAAATTCAATAAACAACTAGACTAAATAAACAACGACACAAACTAAATCCCTCCCCCAAGCTAGAATAACACATTGTCCTCAATGTGCGAAACAGGTTTAATCGCAGAAAACACAAAGAAGGACAACATAACCAACAAAGGGATGGGGGACGACTAAACAAAATGGTAAAGAAAGAAAAGAAAACATACAACCGTGCAGCAGCTCCCCCAAGCTAGCTTGAAAACGGGGGCAAAGTACAACCCAAGCACCAAAGTACCTGTGATGAACAAGCTACTACAATACTAGATAAAATTATTGTCTTATTGTCAAAGCTATTAGAACCAAAACCAAATGAATTATTTAAAAATTAACATTATTAAATTGTCCAACAAAAATAATTTATTTCATAACAAAAATATAATAAAACACGGGTTGCCTCCCGCGAAGCTTTATTTAAATGTCTTGCTAGACTCTTTATTAATGAAAATCATTCTTTGTGCCTTAAAAAGCATGTCAATGCCCTTAGAAGTCGATCATATACCTGCGCATGAGCTATACAAAAACATATGTAAGCAATTGACAAGATATAGGCATGAAATATTGAAGGTAAGAATTGATATATCTTATCATTGTGCGCATGACAAACTTCATAGATGACCACTGAACTGCTCCACTCGTCAGTGAGAGATGGAGTGAAATGTTTAAGATCATGGAACAAACAATTAGTTCCCAAAATATCATTAGTGGACTCTAATTGGGGGTAGGGTGAATCAAAGGAGTGGGAATCAAAAATGGGTGGTTGATCCCACTTAATTTCAAGGCTAGGTTCACAAAACCCAGTATCATTTTCAAATAAATCTGGAATATCCTTAGCGAAGGCATTTTCAAAGAAATCTGATGACTCGATCGACGACTCTCCATTGGAGTCACAAATGGGCTTAACAACATCCTTGTCTAAAGTCTCGACTACCATATGGTCAATATCAATAATGGGGGTCTCAAAATTGTCAAATGGAACGACACTAGAGTGACTTTCAATAGAAAAGGTTGGACCATCATCATCGTCATCTATTAATTCATATGATTGGGGAGAATTAGACTCACATGGGGGGCATGAAAAAGCATAAGGAAAATTGATTGGCTTACATCTTTTAAACGTGGGTTCTTCCTTTTGCCCTTTGAGCATTTGAACTTGAGCCATGATTTCATTGAGTTGCTCTTGGATTCTTAACCGCCGGTGCGTTTCTTACCAAGATTGGGACGCCATAAAGTTCAAGAAAATCCAAAGTTCCTCTCCTCTCTTCTGATAAAGACTTCCATCACTCAGTTGCATAGCCAGGCTACGACACTCAATGAGCATTCCATGAAGCACGACATGTCTCGTATAGGTCTCATCAAGGGTATGCCCAAGAGAGATAGTATGGTTATAATAGCTATAAAATCGGTCGAGGTATTCATGGAAAGGCTCATTCTCGGATTGTGAAGGTTGGAAATAGATAGTCATTGAGAGAAAATAAAGCAATCCCTTTGAAAGAAAATATTCCTATTACCTGAAAAGAGTCACTATACTACAAGGAAAAGGTGAGAAAAATCTCCAGGAACAAGTGTTCCTCGAGACAAAAGAAAAGAGAAAAAAAAAAAAAAAAGGCAAGGTAAAACTCTACTAATCACAAATAAACAAAACCGTGCTCCCCGGCAACGACGCCAAAATTTGATCGGGTTGTCGCGTACTCTAATCAAAGATAAATAACCCAGACTAGGCTAACAACAAATTAATTTAATTAGGGAAGTAAGGGGTCGATCTCGGGGAGACGGGAGATACTTGTGAATAGTTATGGTTAGAGCTCTATCTTGTACGATTGGCAAATGTTTGTCACTCATTACTAAATGCTATAATAAAAATGATAACAATTCATTAAAGAAAAGGATCTAGGGAAGTAGTTTCACACATGTAGATTAACATATAGATGAAATTGGATTTAGAACATGCAAATAATTCATTGTGAGTTCGTAAAAATGATGTGTTCATTACAATCATAGATCAGATGGTCTAGCAGGCTTTAATGCAATTTACTAGGTCTTAATCTACCATGTCATGCTTTGTCTATTCAATTCACGTATTTCTACCTTGGAAAAGAATTTCATTTTAGTCAATGATTTTGGCCAGAAATCGTTAACCATCGTTACAATCCAAACATGCATAGACACAACGTTTTAAAGGCACAATTTCTTTATCCAATTTTCATCTTTTAATTAACCTAACATGGCTACCCTACACCCTAGAAAAACGACTACTTATGCATGATTAACAATGAAAGGGCAACTAAGATTATAAAACTAAGAATGGTAAACATGATAAAGGAAATACTAAAAGAAAATGAAACTATAATGTAAACACGAGAATAAAGATTACCGGAAAGGATGAGCAAAGATTGAAATGGAATAAGAACTTGAATAGGAAATGCAAACCCGTAAACTTGAGTTCCAATTACAAGCAGAACCATACAATTGAAGATAACTTAGAACTAAACTAAAGTAGAGAGAACTAAAACTAAACTAAACTATGAAAGATGAGAGAAAGAAGAAAAACTAATCTAAAGAGAGAAGTGTTTTTGTACATGTTGTTGTTCAAATTGTGTGTGATGCATAGGCTATTTATAGGGTTGAGAGGCTGCTGTGTTTCGTCCAAGTTCATACCCTAGACAACCTAATAAAGCACTCCATTAAGGCTTGGTAGAAGAAGAGCTAAGAAGTGTTCATCAGCAGACATACCCGATCGGGTATGTGGCAAATACGATCGGGTATGAAACCCTGATGGATCTTCTTTCGTTTGATCTTCCCTTGGCATTTGACGTGATTTGTCTTGACTCCATTGATTTTAGATTCGAACGGGGACGTAACTAACACCTCTTGGGCCTCATTTCCTCCCTTATTTGAGCTTGATCATGTCCCCAAGGGTTAAGGGTCGGAGCATGAGGTTTGAGATGACTTTCGTCGACGAATAGCAGAACCGTCGCAACTTGTGCATATGAGCTCGGAATGACTTGAAACTTGTTCCCTTTGACTCGAAACCTCTAGATCTTTTTAGCATGCCATCTTAACCTCACTTAATCGTCCTTCTTAGCTTCTCCTTGCTCATATTTCCTTCAAATGACGGGATTTGAAGTAGAAACGACTCAATTCCTACAAATGACATTAAAGCACGAGAAATACTGCAAAGGAGAGATTAGCTCATAAAACCACTTCTTAAAGTGAATAAACCATATCAAATCGAGCTAAAATGAGGGGATAAAATCATACAAATTAACACTTATCAACGAGGTTTAGCCTATCACCCTCAGACCAGCGGTAAAGTAGAAGTCTCGAACAGAGAGCTAAAAACAATTCTTCAAAAAGTTGTCTCGAAATCTAGAGCCGATTGGAGTAATAAGCTTGATCACACCTTATGGGCTTATCGCACAGCTTTCAAAACCCTGATTGGAACATCTCCCTATCGGTTGGTTTATGGAAAGGCATGTCATCTCCCCGTTGAGTTAGAATACAAAGTTTACTGGGCTATCAAAGAACTCAACTTAGACACTAAGCTTAGCGCTGAAAGACGACTTTTGCAACTCAATGAGCTAGAAGAGTTTTGTTTGCAAGCTTACGAGAATTCTAGGATTTATAAAGAGAAAACGAAGCGTTGGCACGACAAGAAGATAATAAGAAAAGAATTCAGTGTCGGTGACCAAGTACTTCTCTTCAACTCCCATTTGAAAATTTTTCCGGGAAAACTTCGCTCAAGATGGTCTGGACCATTCACTGTTACATATGTAGGAAAATACGGTTATGTGGAAATAATGACTAGTAATGATGAAAAATTAAAGGTCAATGGACACCGATTGAAACTCTACTACAGCAATTCCATTATCGGATGCTTGGATATTGTCTATATAGAGCGTCAATCCCCAACCAGATGATTTCATAGAAGAATTCGTCGAGCGGGACGTTAAACCAGCGCTTCTCGGGAGGCAACCCGTGTTTCCTTTCTTTTTGCATTTTATTTTTGCTTTCCCTTTTTCGTTGTTTTGTTAGATTTATCTTGCAGATGAAAGAGTTTTTGAAGAATCTATAAAGACTTTCCTTGTCAAGTCCAAAAGACTAGCTTGGGGGAGTCCGCGCTGACTAGTAAGCTTCACTCTCCTTTCATCTTTTTCCCTTTTTTTCCCTACTTCCCATTAAGCATCTCGTTGCATATTTAGTCTTTGTGCTCACATTGAGGATAATGTGATGTTTAGCTTGGGAAAGGGATTGCATTTTCCCATTTTGCATTTTAGTCGTTTATATTTTTCAAATTTTTGAATTAGAGAAAAATTTAAAATTTTGAACATAATTGAATGCTTTTCATGCTTTGCTTGCTTGTTTACTATGCTATCATGTTACATTTCCCAAACTTAGAGCTTTCAAAAGATAATGATTCAATATTCATTGAATTGTGCATACATGGGGAAGTCTTGTACACAGTAGGCATGGAATGAATCTATAGATGAGTATTCTTGATCTTGACATTTGGCAAGTTACATATATTGTAAGGTAGAACCTCCTTAGGCTGGTACATCTATACCCAGTCTCATTTAGGTGTGAGTAGTTCTCCTTGTGATGTGTGTCATGTCAAAACGCATAATTATGGTTCTCATTTCATTTCTATAAGCATTGCATTCATGATTCACTAAGATTTGAAGCCTTTTTCACTTTGAATTACCCCTCAAAATTAGCCCCTTCATACAAATGTTTCACAAGATAACAGCTACATATAAAAACTGCCTACCTTGTTGAGTTAGCAGCTAGACTATGGTGTATAGGTGCTCTTTTAAGAAGATTTGTTCTTTTATGTCAAAGTGAATTTGGGAGAACCAAAATGTTCAAGAAGTGATGTTATGTTCAGAAAAAAAAAATGAAATAGAAAACTGAGAAAATTGAAAAAAAAATCGAAAAAGAAAGAAAAAGAAATAAAAGAAGAAGTTGTGAGTATCTCCTCAAAATGTCAATTCAATGTTTAGAAGGAGTTCACTCTTGTGTTTCGTGTGTAATAAGCCAATCCGTTTCTTCTGGCTTCGTTATTCGTCTTTTGGGGATTAATCGAAAGTTTGGATTGAGTATTCATTTATCATTGGTCAGTTGCTAGCTCATTCTAACCTTCACATGACCATAACTGTTTATCCACCTTTCACCCATTTCCCAAAGCCTTCTTCATATTCTTTTCCGGCTTCTTTTCTATGTGCATTGAGATCTTTGACTTGTGTTTTGAATTGTTTACCATATTAGACTTCGGACACATTTTCATAAGTCGTAGATAGGTGAGTGTCTCAAAAACATTTACACATAAAGAAATCACCTTTTGCATACATGAGTGTTCGAGTGTGCCGTGAGAGTCCATTTGTCAAAAAGATCATGCAAGAGCCGAAATTCTGTAGTGAAATTCTTTGTGATGCGCCGTTATGTAAATCTCAGCCATGTTTATGTATCATTCTTGCCCACGTTGTTTTTGGGTTATGATTCATTATGTTTTCAAAGTTTTACGTTAAGATTTTTTTCTTTATGGTGTAGTAGCCAATGCTTGCAACCCTTGTCCTGGTATTGTTTGTTATGTTTGCTTGAGGACAAGCAAGGGTTGAGCTTGGTGGAGTTTGATAAGTGAATATTTGCATGATTTTAACCCCCAATTTAGCTCGGTTTTGTATGTCATTTGTGCTTTGTTAAGTCATTTTATGAGCTAATATCGTTTTCTAGGCGAATTCCTATGTTCGAACCTGTTTTGTAGGGAAAGTGACGTTTCTACGCTCTTTTTCTATATTCCCGAGCATTTTCCTAGAACCCGACGATTTGAAGAAGCAAGCTTGACCAAGTCAAAGGCATTTCAAGAAGGTTCACTGATTCAAAAGAGAGAAGAAGCAAAGACGGTTTCGCAGTTGTCAGAAGATCGATCAGTTAGGCGAAGAAATCAACATTTTACCTCAAACCCTATCAACAAACCCAACTCAAGAGGTCAAGGGGGATAATGAAAGTCAAGTCATAGGCCAAGGGAGATTAAACGAAAGTCAATAGACCAAGATCACTACATACCCGATCGGGTAAGTGGTGTACCCGATCGGGTATCCTTGCTGATCCGAGCTTTTGCTTCGACTTCCTTTATTTTGTCCTATATGTTCAATGCATGACCTCTTCCCCACGAAACCCTATTGCTATATAAAGAGAGCCTCAGCCACCACACAACAACAACTCACACACAATTAGAAACACTTCTCTCTTTACAAAAACCCTAGATTAGGAGGAGGGAAACCTAGCCTCTCTTCTCTAGTTTAGATCATTTTCTTCTTCCTTTTTTGTCTTTAGTTTCTTAGTTTATTTCTGTCTTTTCTACATCAAATCCTTAGTCTAGATCAATAGAAGTTCCATCTTTGTAATCTCCTTTAAGTGGTTCAAGTATTGTAATTTGTGGATCGACTATTCTATGCAAGGAATTTCTATTACGGTTGTTTATATTGATCGTCATCTAGGTATTCCTACTTTATCTTTTGTTTAAAGTCCTTATGTTTCTTATTTGATTGCTATTTTCCTTACATGTTGTTTTAGATTCAATTTCAATATCGTTGTAATCATTTCGTTTCCCTAGATTGTCAATTTAGCGTCGTTATTATCGCCAATTAAAGAGTCTTAAAATACTGTCAAAACCAAATAAACATGTCTATCCTAGTTTTTATTATTAACATCATCTTAGATTTAAACAACGCCATGAGTGAGTAGTCGTTTTTCTAGGGTGTAGGGTAGCTATGTAGGATGATTAAAAGATGATAATTGGATAAAAGAAGTTTTGCTTTTAAAACGTCGTGTCTATGCATGTTTGGACTATAACGATAGTTAACGACTCCTGATCAAAATCATTAACTAAAATGGAATTTTTTTCCAAGGTAGAAATACGTGAATTGAATAGACAAAGCATGGCATGGTAGATTAAGACCTAGTAAATTGCCTAAAAGCCTGCTAGACCATCTGATCTATGATTGTAATGAACACATCATTCTTAGGAACTCACAATGAATTATTTGCATGTTCTAAATCCAATTTCATCAATATGTTAATCTACATGTGTGAACCTACTTCCCTAGATCCTTTTTATCATTGTTAATTCATCATCTGCTTCATTGTTTTCATTTTGATTTGCTTTTATTTTGTTTTCATTTATGCTTTTCATTTATGCTTTTTATAAGTTTAGAAATCAAAACCCCAAAACCCAGATACTCGTTAGATAAGACCCAATTGCAAGACATTTCACATTCAATAGGAAACACCATCTCCCTGAGGATCGACCATTACTTCCCTAATTACATTAATCTGTTATTAGCCTAGTCTGGGTAATTATCTTTGACCAGGGCTTGCGACAGGCCCAATCAGACTTCTTTTTATTAAACTGATGAAGGCAGGTTTGATTTCAAAGTTTTGGGCTGTGATTTGGGGTGTAGCAATACCCCTTGGAAGTGTATCTGCAGTTGGTTTGGAATGGTCTGAAAGTCGAACCATTTTCTTTTGTGAAGATGAATATGGAGTGTTGTTTGAAGTTTGATTGGTTTTTGAGAATGGAGATGAGAATGGATCTTCTTCTTCTTCAAGATAAGATAAAATATCCGAGTAAATCTCACGAATACGGTCTAAACTTGAATTATCATAAGCTTTTGAGATTTCGTTGAATAGCTTTCGTCTCCTACGCAGAGTCCTTTCTAGATCGGGGTCTAAAGAGATAGGGGTCCCTAGTCTAGAAGATCTGGGCATAAGATTGAAAATCTAAGATGAAAAATCAAGAGAGGTCTGAAGAAATTTGGGTTCCTAAAGACTAGATAAAACTAATTGCAATAAAATTCACAAGAAAAAGGAAAACTAAACCGTGCTCCCCGGCAGCGGCGCCAAAATTTGATCGGGCCTGTCGCAAGCCCTGGTCAAAGATATTTACCCAGACTAGGCTAATAACAAATTAATGTAATTAGGGAAGTAGGGGTCGATCCTCAGGGAGATTGTGACAACCTTCGAGAATGCGGAAATAAAACATAACAAGCATGTGAATTATAAAGCGGAAAATACGGTGTTTTTAAAACTTTTTACATGCAAGATAGAAATACGAGGAATGTCAATAATTACAAACCAAATACAAAATACTACAAGAGACGTAGTCTCTCAAAATGTTAACAAAAGACAAAGTTATTTAGCAACTAGCTAAAAAAACGTCTAGGGGTGAATCATCCAGGTCAACGCTCGCTAGCTCACACCCGAACCCAAAATACCAAGCAAAAAGTCATCCAATCAAGCAACCTGTTTATCCATGAAAAACATGAACGCCACAGTCAGTGGGGAGTAACTCCGGGTTCTCCCAGCCATATCACATTAAACGTACATAAAAGGAATTACAAAAGTAGAAACATGCATATATAGATATACATGTGAAATAGGGTCAGGATAGATAGGCAATTCAATATATAATGATAAGAGCATATGAAGTACAAATCCGTAATCATCATGCTATAGATAGACTCGGGGAAGACACTCTTAGGCAACCATACACACTCACTAGGGCTTGTATCTCACTGTTAGCGGCATAAGTTTGATAAGATTGAGACTCGACAACCAAACAATGCCAAGTCATTCAAAGATCACGAATAATCAATCATGTAATCATCCATCCAAACATACCAATACATTGACGACATCTCTCACGGGATAAACATTTCCCTGAACGCATACACGATTACATTTCGTATATGTAGACTAATTTCCTCCGGTAGGACGACGATAATAATACGGTCCTAGTCTAAACCTGGCCAGACTCTCGGAATAACGTTTTCCGATTCGACATGCGATAAACATTTCGCATCCAAGACTCGGTCAATCATAGATGCCGAGTACCCCAAATGCGGTCGACATTCACGAAAGAGGCGGAAAAGAGCACAAGCCTCACAACAAGCGGTACGCTACATGCAAATGACACCACCTCGCAAGTATACAACATTTGACGGCCGGGTCGATCAACGCAAAGCGTTCACCTCCTAACAACGTCGTCATATGTCCACTAACACATGCAATTAAGCAGTAAGGATACACTCCCCGCTCCGATAATCCAGCCTTACGAACGTGGAGGTAGCCAAGGTAATGAGAGTACAAAGCACATAGAAAATTAGTGCTCAAACCGTAACATTTGTAAAAACCGACTCAAAGTAGGACATATCAAAAACCGTCACAAAACATGCGATACAAGCGAATGAAATATCATATATTCAAAACCTTAATATTTAAAGTCATTCCGTAAATTTATACGATAAATGAACCATCGGAAATATTATAAATGAAAACGTAAGTAAGAATTACAAAGAAACTCCAGCAGGGTGCCATCCGATCAGATGGACCGGCTGCCGGCCACCCGGTTGGGACCAAAGGTACACGAGAAAAAATAAAGGAAAAGGCAGAGGTGTCTCAGCCGGTTGGCTGACCTGCTGCCGGTCGGCCGGCTGAGACGTAATGTATAATAAAATTCTACGTAAACCACCATTCAACATCAGCCACTCCCTAGCCGGTCAGCTGACCGGCTGCCGGTCGGCCGGCTGGGGTCAATATCACACGAAATTCACCAATTCACTAAGGATCATTATACAATAAAATCATCTATCATCACAATTCATCCTTTTTCAATATCAATTATCAACTAACCACAACCATCATTAACAATACGATTCCTATGATTACTAATCCTATTCTAAATACGATTATTAACATAGAAAACATGTAAAACACGTAAATGATATCGAGTAACCCTTCACCGTTACCTTTTCGCGTCTTCACTCCGCGTCAATGTCCTCTTCAATCAAGAAGTAGTCTTTGTCGGGATCTTGGAGGTCACCACCTACAAATAGATAATAAAAGATGAATATAATTCACATTTGAGAAAGACGGATAAATTGAAAAGCGAGAAAGACGGTAATTTTATTACCAAAACGGATAGAGGACGATGAGAGGGAAAGAATGAGACGAACTAGAGCGAATTTGAGCGAGGAATGAAGGAGTTATGACGATTTTAAGCTTGGAAGAATATGGAGGTTAGGTTTTGGGGATTACTTGTTGAGGAAGAAGAAGTTTGAGTTGTGAGGGAGTTAGGTTATGAGGGAGTATATGAAGGAGTAAGTGGAAAAGATATGGAAAAAGCCCATAACGTCTTAAGACGTAACTTACTCGAATTCTCGCGTAAAATCCAAATACAAACTCAGAAATTCTAAATTAGACACGGGAAATTTAATTCTAAAATAAAACTAAATTTCGCTGAAAAGTATCCGTAATATATTTTTACTATAAAAAAATAGGGTACATTTACGGGTGTTACAGAGCTGGTGTTTCCTATAGAATAAGAAATGTCTTGCAATTGGGTCTTATCTAACGAGTATCTGGGTTTTGGGGTTTTGATTTCTGAACTAATAAAAAGCATAAATGAAAACAAAATAAAAGCAAATCAAAATGAAAACTATGAAGCATGTGATGAATTAACAATGATAAAAAGCATCTAGGGAAGTAGGTTCACACATGTAGATTAACATATTGATGAAATTGGATTTAGAACATGCAAATAATTCATTGTGAGTTCGTAAGAATGATGTGTTCATTACATTCATAGATCAGATGGTCTAGCAGGCTTTTAGGCAATTTACTAGGTCTTAATCTACCATGGCATGCTTTGTCTATTCAATTCACGTATTTCTACCTTGGAAAAGAATTCCATTTTAGATAATGATTTTGATCAGGAATCGTTAACTATCATTATAGTCCAAACATGCATAGACACGACGTTTTAAAAGCACAATTTCTTTTATCCAATTATCATCTTTTAATCAACCTACATGGCTACCCTACACCCTAGAAAAACGACTACAAACTCAGGTCGATGTTTAAATCTAAGATGATGTTAATAATAAAAACTAGGATAGACATGTTTATTTGGTTTTGACAGTATTTTAAGACTCTTTAATTGGCGATAATAACGACGCTAAATTGACAATCTAGGGAAACGAAATGATTACAACGATATTGAAATTGAATCTAAAATAACATGTAAAGAAAATAGCAATCAAATAAGAAACATAAAGACTTTATACAAAAGATAAAGTAGGAATACCTAGATGACGATCAATATAAACAACCGTAATAGAAATTCCTTGCATAGAGTAGTCGATCCACAAATTACAATACTTGAACCACATAATGGAGATTACAAAGATGGAACTTTTATTGATCTAGACTAAGGATGTGATGTAGAAAAGACAGAAATAAACTAAGAAACTAAAGACAAAAAAGGAAGAAGAAAATGATCTAAACTAGAGAAGAGAGGCTAGGTTTCTCCCCTCCTAATCTAGGGTTTTTGTAAAGAGAGAAGTGTTTCTAATTGTGTGTGAGTTGTTGTTGTGTGGTGGCTGAGGCTCTCTTTATATAGAAGTAGGGTTTCGTGGGAAAGGGGTCATGCATTGAACATATAGAACAAAATAAAGGAAGTCGAAGCAAAAGCTCGGATCAGCAAGGATACCCGATCGGGTACACCACTTACCCGATCGGGTATGTAGTGATCTTGGTCTATTGACTTTGATTTCATCTCCCTTGGCCTATGACTTGACTTTCATTATCCCCCTTGACCTCTTGAGTCGGGTTTGTTGATAGGGTTTGAGGTAAAATGTTGATTTCTTCGCCTAACTGATCGATCTTATGACAACTGCGAAACCGTCTTTGCTTCTTCTCTCTTTTGAATCAGTGAACCTTCTTGAAATGTCTTTAACTTGGTCAAGCTTGCTTCTTCAAATCGCCGGGTTCTAGGCAAATGCTCGGGAATATAGAAAAAGGGTGTAGAAACGTCACTTTCCCTACAAAACAGGTTAGAACATAGGAATTCGCCTAGAAGACGATATTAGCTCATAAAATGGCTTAACAAAGCACAAATGACATACAAAACTGAGCTAAATTGGGGGTTAAAATCATGCAAATATTCTTTTATCAGCCATTCCCATCTTCCCATGTTAATCAATATATTCTAGTAGTAGTCGACTACATCTCCAAATGGGTGGAGGTTATTGCCACTCCCACCTGCGATGCCAAACCAGTTGTTAAATTGTTTCAGAAGATCATATTCCCGCGATTTGGGGTTCCTCGTGCTCTCATTAGCGATGGAGGAAAGCATTTCAATGAACGATATCTTAACACTTTATTTATGAAATATGGCGTTACACATCGTCGTGGGTTAAGTTATCATCCGCAGACAAGTGGCCAGGTGGAGGTTTCTAATAGGGAGATTAAATCGATCCTTGAGAAAGTTGTGAGTAAATCCAGGAAGGATTGGAGTCGTAAGCTCGATGACACTTTATGGGCTTAACGAACAGCTTTTAAGACTCCAATAGGTGCTTCTCCATACCGGTTAGTCTATGGCAAGGCATGCCATTTACCGGTAGAACTTGAGTATAAGGCTATGTTGGCCATTAAAGAGCTTAATATGGATCCCTCATTGGCGGGTGAGAAACGACTTATGCAATTAAACGAGCTTGATGAGTTTTGATTGCATGCCTATGATAATGCCCGAGTTTACAAGGAAAAGACAAAGAAGTGGCATGACAAGCATATCCTGCAGCGGGAATTTAAAGTTGGTGATAAAGTATTATTATTTAACTCCCGTTTGCGTTTGTTTCCAGGTAAACTCAAGTCCAGATGGTCGGGACCGTTCACAGTTACCGAGGTGAACAAGTTTGGGTCGGTTAAGCTACAAACTGACAAGAGTGAAACTTTAAAAGTCAACGGCCAACGCTTGAAGATCTATTATGATGGATCATTTATAGGAGTGATAGAGGCCGTCGACCTTTTCAGTCTTGATAAATCACCCTGTCGTTGAGGTAACATGGTCGTGCGGGACCGATATAAACCAGCACTAGCCGGGAGGCAACCCCACCTTTTAAAAAGTTTCACCCTCGAAACTTGAGGGAAAGAAAGATACCTTAATCGAATAGACTCGAATATTTACTACGCAAAGAAGCTTCTGTTTCCCAAGTCTCTTCTTCGACATTAGCACATCTCCACAAAATTTTCACCAAAGGAACCACCTTACTTCTCAACTTCTTATCCTTACGATCAAGGATGCGGATCGGCTTCTCTTCAAAGGACAGATTCGGTTCAAGCTCGGGCATTTCCTTTTGAAAGACATGGCTTGGATCACTAACATACTTTCTCAATTGAGAAACATGGAATACATTATGAACCTTAGCCAAATTCGGGGGCAAATCCAACTTGTAAGCAACGGCACCAATCCTTTTCACAATATCAAAGGGTCCAATGTATTTCGGGCTCAATTTACCCTTAACACCAAACCGTTTAACACCCTTCATTGGAGATACTTTCAAGAACACCTTATCTCCAACCTCAAATTCTAGCGGTCTTCTTCGGATATCGGCATAAGACTTTTGACGGTATTGAGCGTCTTTCATTCTATCACGAATGACCTTCACATTATCAATGGTTTCAACAAGAACATCGGGGCCTAAGTCACGAACGTCACTCAATTGATTCCAACATATAGGACTCCGACATTTCCTTCCATAAAGAGCTTCATATGGTGCCATCTTGATAGATGCATGATAACTGTTGTTGTAAGAAACCTCCACCAACGGTAGACTCTTTTCCCAACTAGATTGGAAGTCAAGAGCACAAGCCCTAAGCAAGTCTTCTAAAGTCTGAATAGTCCTCTCGCTCTGACCATCGGTAGCGGCATGAAATGCGGTACTCATCAACAGTTTACTACCCATGGCTTCTTGTAAAGCCTTCCAAAATCTCGAACAGAATCTCGGATCTCGGCCGAATATAATCTCCATAGGAACACCATGGTATCTAACAATTTCATCAACATAAGCTTTGGCTAAACGGTCTAAGCTCCAAGTTTCTTTGATCGGAATGAACCTAGCACACTTGGTCAAACGATCAACAACAACCGAAACGGCATCTTTACCTCCAACGGTCCTCGGCAAAGCCATAACAAAATCCATAGAAATAGATTCCCACTTCCATAATGGAATATTCAAAGGTTGTAGCAATCCACCGGGCCTCTTGTGTTCAATCTTCACTTGTTGGCAAGTAAGACATCTTCCAACATAAGACACAATATCACCCTTCAAGTTCGGCCACCAAAACTGTAGCTTCAAATCTTTGTACATCTTATCACCTCCGGGGTAAATAGAATAAGGGGAAAGGTGAGCTTCATCAAGCACTCGCTTCCTCAAATCAAGAGCATTAGGAACAAATAAACGACCATGGAAACGAAGAACACCTTCATCATCAAACTTGAAATCTTTAGCTTTACCTTCAAGAAGCTTGGCTTGAATAGACTTGTAGGTAAGATCATCAACTTGGCTTTCGCGGATTTCACGGAGAAAAACAGGTTCGGCAGTCATAGCACCAACATAAACAAATCCACGCTCCACGAATTCCAACTTCAATCTTCGAAACTCGGCACAAAGATCATCGGGTAATACCCGCATAGCATTCAATGCATGAGAAGCTTTCCTACTAAGAGCATCGGCAACTACATTAGCCTTCCCTTCATGATACAACAACTCAAAATCATAATCGTTCACCAATTCCAACCATCTTCTTTGTCTCATATTCAACTCTTTTTGAGTAAATATGTACTTCAAACTTTTGTGATCGGTGAATATACGACAATGAACTCCAATAAGGTAGTGTCTCCATACCTTCAAAGCATGAACAACGGCGGCCAATTCCAAATCATGAGTAGGATAGTTCACTTCATGAACTCTCAACTGCCTCGAAGCATACGCCACCACTTTCCTATTTTGCATAAGAACACAACCCAATCCCATCTTAGAAGCATCACAATAGACATCAAAGTCTACTCCATCTTCAGGCAAAGTCAACACCGGAGCGGTAGTTAACCTCTTCTTTAACTCTTGAAACGCGGTTTCACAAGCTTCATTCCATAGGAATTTGGTTTCCTTCTTCAACAACTGGGTCATCGGTCTAGCAAGCTTAGAGAAATCCTTGACAAATCTACGGTAATAACCAGCTAAACCAAGAAAACTTCGAATTTCTCTAATATCGGTCGGACTCTTCCAATCCACCACAGCTTCAATTTTCGAAGGATCCACCATTACACCTTCTTTAGAAATCACATGCCCACTTTAGGTAACCAAAATTCACACTTGGAGAACTTAGCATACCACTTCTGACGCGAAGAACACCCAAAATAGTCCTTAGATGAATAGCATGCTCTTCTTCGGACTTGGAGAAAATAAGAATATCGTCAATGAACACCACCACACACTTGTCAAGATACTCACTAAATGTGCGATTCATTTGGTCCATAAAGATAGCGGGAGCATTCGTCAACCCAAATGGCATTACCTTGAACTCATAATGACCATACCTTGTACTAAAAGCGGTCTTTGGAATATCAACATCTCGAACAGGAATTTGGTGATAACCGGATCTCAAATCAATCTTGGAAAAAGTAGAAGCACCCTTTAGTTGATCAAACAAATCTTCTATTCTCGACAAAGGATACCTATTCTTGATTGTAATCCGATTCAATTCACGATAATCAATACAAAGCCTCATAGAACCATCTTTCTTCTTTACAAAGAGAACGGGAGCACCCCAAGGCGAGGCACTAGGTCGAATAAAACCCTTCTCAATCATATCATCTAGCTGCTTCCTTAATTCTTTCAATTCGGTTGGAGCCATACGGTAAGGAGCTTTGGCTATGGGTCCAGAACCAGGTACAAGATCAATAGAGAACTCAACATCACGCTCGGGAGGAATCCCGGGCAGATCTTCAGGAAATACATCAAGGAATTCTCGAACTATAGGCACATCTTCAATACTTGGCAAAGAGGTAGTCGAAGAAGTCACAATACACAAGTATGCTTGGTGACCCTTTCTGCAACAGGAGTTCAATGCCATGCTCAAAGACAAGGACAATCAACCTATGATCAGCCTAACCAGGATTCAATGCCAAACCTACCCTATGTCAAAAGCTATCTTAATGCTTTGTATAGCCCAGGCCCAAGCCACCACACAAAGACACGAGCCAGTGGTAGCCATGACACGAGCCAAGACCAAACAAGCCACACAACAGACTCACAAAACAAGCCAACAAAACCTTTGGAAACTCAGCCAGCAGCAGTGCCTTGGGGAGGGTCTCAGGGCAACTTCCAAGCTTAGGGACTCCAAACCAACTATGGGGCATGGTACTAGGGAGGGTCTACGACCTTTTTGTCCAGGAAACCTTCCTCAGAAAACGTCAAGAACACCCCTCAAAACACAACCCAAGGAACCAGTCCAGTTACAGCCTTACATGTAGCAGTTTAGCTGTTTTGTCAAAACTTCCTCTTTAGCCAATCAAACAAGCCTAACCAATCCCTAAACCTATGTCTTGGGAAGGTCCTCTACAACTTTCCCCAGGATTTCCCTTCCAAGAAACAAACACACAAAGAGTTAGCTTAGGGACAACTTCAAACTGTCCAGATTTCAGCCTTTTGTGCAGTAGTTAATATGTCACTGTCAACCTTCCCCTTTTGAACAAGCAATGCGTGAGGTACCTTCAGCACATCTTTGGGAGCCTTCCTACTTCAGTTTGGTTCACAAACGCAAGCTTGAAAGTCCACTCTTCACCCAAGACACACCTGATCAAACAATTAAGGAAGATTGTCTCTTTAGAAACTACTTTCTACTTTATCTACTTTATGTCAGAATTCTGCAAGTTTGTAGCTGTTATGTTGTTTCATGTTGTAAGCCCTTGTGGCCCTAGATGTGTCCTAAACGTCTGAGTGTATCCTTGCTGCCTATATAAGGCCTTCACCTAATGAAATACAAATCAGATTTGAAGTAAAACATAAAACTGAAACCTTGTTTCTGTTGCAGCTCTTGGCTGTGTGCTTGAGACAACTTCCTTTGCTTTGTGCTTGGAAGAGAGCTTGGGTCCTTAGCTGTGTGCTGGGATCAAAGTTCAACCCTAAATCATTGGCTTTGTGCTTTGGTTAAGGTCCTATCCTTGTTCTTTAACAATCAATTCAAACAGAAACAGAGTATTTGCAAAGTGTCTGAATCTCAATCAAATTGTCATTGTTTAGTTGTCTTTCTGAATAGTTTCAGTGCAAATTGGTATCAGAGCTTTGGTTTGTGAGTTCATCTACCTAACTACATTAAAAACACAAAATACAACCATGAGTGAAGAGAGAATCACAGGTATTGAAAACACAGTTCAAGATCTTGTCAGAACTGTAATGGAGGTCTCTAGATCTGTCAATGAACTCCTTGATGGCCAACAGAACAATGATACAAGGGGAGGCAGAGGTCGAGGAAGAGGAGCACCTTTCCCACAAGGTGGAGTAAGGAGGAGACAACCTGTAGATCAGTTTGAAATGTCAGATTCAGATGGCTCAGATCACAATCTTCTCAGACCCCAAGACAAAGATATCAAGGTAGAGATTCCTGACTTTCTAGGTAGCTTGAACCCTGATGATTTCTTAGATTGGCTAAGGTCTGTAGAAAGAGTCTTTGATTTTAAAGGATACACTGATAGAAAGGCTTTTAAGGTTGCTATCATGAAACTAAAAGGCTATGCCTCACTGTGGTATGAAAACATGAAAACCTTGAGGGTTAGGGAAGGGAAAGAACCTGTTAAGTCATGGCTCAAACTGAAAAAGAAGATGAGAGCTAAGTTTGTCTCGAGGGACTACACTCAGGACATGTTCATTAAGCTCACTCACCTTAAACAAGAACAAAAACCTGTAGAATCTTATTTAAGAGACTTTGAACAACTTACATTGCAATGTGAGGTTGTTGAGAAAGCTGAGCAAAAGATAGCAAGGTTTTTAGAAGGCTTGGATGAGAGGATAGCTAGTAAAGTTAGGCTGCAAAACATATACTCCTTTGAGGAAGCTGTCAACTTGTCCTTAAGAGTAGAAAAGTTGGGGAAAGGAAAAGCCAGTGTCTCTAAAACTCCTGCTAGAACACCTAACTACAAACCTTTTGTAGGAATTAAGATGGGAGAACCTGTGGCTCCTACTAAGACCCCTTTTAACCCTGATAAAAGCAAGGTTGTTGAGGCAGGCCAAAGGAAGACTACCCCCCTCAAAAAGTGTTTTCAATGTCAAGGATATGGACATTTTGCTAGAGAATGTCCATCTAAAAGAGCTCTGAGCACTCTAGAGGTAATCCATTGGGGGGATGATGAGGTGTTGGTCTGTGATGAGGAGATGGAAGAGCCTGAGATAGAGGCTAGTGAGGAGTTGATAGAACCTGATGCTGGGTTAAGTCTGGTGACTTGGAGGGTGATGCACACACAACCCCAACCCTTGGAAGAAGATCAAAGACACCAGATCTTTAGAACTAGGTGCACCATAAAAGGGAGGGTGTGTAATCTGATTGTGGATGGAGGGAGTTGCACCAATGTAGCCTCTAAGACAATGGTGGATAAACTAACATGGCCCACCAAAGACCACCCTCAACCTTACAAGCTTAGGTGGCTGAACAAGGGGGCTGAAGTTAGAGTAGATCAACAATGTGTTGTTCCATTTTCTATTGGGAAAGGATATGCTGATGAGGCCCTGTGTGATGTATTGCCTATGGAAACTTGTCACCTTCTATTAGGGAGGCCCTGGGAGTTTGATAGGGATGCTGTCCATCAGGGAAGGGACAATACTTACTCTTTTAGGTTTGGGAAGAAGAAAATCATCTTAGCTCCTTTACCCCCAATCCTGAAAGGGAACCCTCCACTCTTAACTGAAGCTGCTAAGGAAGTTCTGCTGTTAAGTGAAGCAGAGATGGAGTAAGAGTTAAATGATCTTAGGCCAGTCTATGTCCTCCTCACCAAGGAGGTAGGGGAAGGGTCTAACCAAGTGCCTAAGGAAGTACAAGCCTTGCTGAAAACCTATGAGGATGTTTTCCCTGCTGAACTACCTAGTGGATTACCCCCACTAAGGGGAATTGAGCACCACATTGATCTAGTACCTGGGGCTGTCCTTCCAAATAAGCCAGCCTATAGAAGTGACCCCAGGGCAACACAAGAGCTGCAATCTCAGGTGGGAGAGTTGCTTAGCAAAGGGTATGTCAGGGAGTCTCTTAGTCCTTGTGCTGTACCAGCATTGCTAGTGCCTAAGAAGGATGGAACTTGGAGGATGTGTATAGATAGCAGAGCAATTAACAACATCACCATTAAATATAGGTTCCCTATACCTAGACTCAATGACATTCTGGATGAACTCAGTGGGGCTCAAGTGTTCACTAAGATTGATCTAAGGCAAGGGTATCATCAAGTAAGGATAAGAGCTGGAGATGAGTGGAAGACTGCTATCAAGACCAAGCATGGGCTGTATGAATGGTTAGTGATGCCATTTGGGCTCTCCAATGCCCCTAGCACCTTCATGAGGCTCATGACAGAAGTCTTAAGGCCTTACTTGGGAAATTTCATTGTGGTATACTTTGATGACCTTCTAGTCTACAGTTCAAGCAAGAAGGAACACCTACAACATCTGAACTTGCTTTGTGAGGTTCTCAGGAAGAATAAGCTATATGGTAAGCTAGAGAAGTGCACTTTCATGCAGCCTGAGGTTCCCTTCCTTGGGTTCATCATATCAAAGGATGGGGTAGCTGTTGATCCTGAGAAGGTTAAGGCAATCAGGGATTGGCCTACACCTAAGACAGTAACAGAGGTCAGGAGTTTCCATGGGTTGGCATCCTTCTATAGAAGGTTCATTCAGGGGTTCAGTTCTATCATGGCTCCTATCACATAATGCATGAAGAAAGGAGAGTTTACTTGGGGAGAAAAGGCAGAGAAGTCCTTCAAAACCATTAAGGATCTGTTGTGTAGATCCCCTATACTAGGCTTACCTGACTTTAACAAACTGTTTGAAGTAGAATGTGATGCAAGTGGGTTAGGAGTTGGGCAGTACTGGTTCAAGAGAAGAGGCCCATAGCCTATTTCAGTGAGAAGCTAAGTGGAGCAAGGTTGAATTACTCTACCTATGACAAAGAGTTTTATGCCATAGGGAGAGCTCTGAATCATTGGGGGCATTACCTAAAACCTAAGCCTTTTGTGCTACATTCAGACCATGAGGCTTTAAAGTTCATCAATGGTCAACACAAACTCAACCCCAGGCATGCTAAGTGGGTAGAATTCCTGCAATCTTTCTCCTTTTCAAGCAAGTACATAGAAGGCAAGAACAATGTAGTAGCTGATGCTCTTTCTAGGAGATCTGTGATGTTATCATTCATGGAGCAAAGGGTCCTAGGCTTTGAATTCATGAAGGAACTCTACATGGAAGATCCAGACTTCAAGGAGGAATAGGAAGTGTATGCAGAAGGAAAACTCAAGAAGGGGAGCAAGTACTTGACACAGAATGGATTCCTCTTCCAAGGAAACAAACTATGCATACCTAGAGGTCCTTACAGAGGATTACTAGTCAAGGAGGTCCATTGCAATGGACTTGCAGGGCACTTTTGGGTACAAAAGACCTATGAGATATTGCATGAGCAGTTCTATTGGCCCAAGATGCTAGGTGATGTGCAGGACACTATTAAAAGGTGCAAACCCTGTCAACTAGCCAAGTCACAGTTCCATGCAGGTCCCTACACCCCACTACCTATACCAAACAAACCTTGGGAGGACATCAGTATGGATTTCATAGTGGCATTGCCTAGGACACAAAGGGGCAAAGACTCAGTAATGGTGGTAGTGGATAGGTTCAGCAAAATGGCCCATTTTGTTGCTTGTAAGAAGACAGAAGATGCCATGGGGGTAGCAAAACTCTACTTCAAGGAAATAGTAAAGTTGCATGGGGTACCAAGAAGCATTGTGTCTGATAGGGATACTAAGTTTATGAGTCACTTTTGGAGGTCACTCTGGAGGCTCCTAGGTTCAAGGTTACTCTTCAGCACAGCATACCATCCCCAAACAGATGGGCAGACAGAGGTTACTAACAAAACTCTAGGAAGAATCTTGAGATGTATCATTGCTACGTCATTAAAGGATTGGGATATCAAACTGTCACAAGCTGAGTTTGCATTCAATAGAGCTCCCTCACACAGCACAGGTAAGACCCCTTTTGAAGTTGTTTATGGTGCTAATCCTCTAATGCCTACAGACCTAGCACCAGTGATAAGGAAAGAAGTCAACTATGATGCCAAAGAAAGAGTACAACAGATGATGCAGATTCACAGTCAAGTCAATAAACAGATTGAGAGAACAAATGAAATGTATAAGTCAAGAGCCAAAGGTCCAAAGAAAGCTAGAGAGTTCAAGGCAGGAGACATGGTGTGGCTGCACTTAAGGAAAGAAAGATTCCCAGAGAAAAGGAAAAACAAACTCATGCCAAGAGCTGATGGTCCTTTTGAAGTGCTTGAAAGGGTAGGACCTAATGCTTACAAGATAGATTTACAAGGGGATTATGGGGTACATGGGACATTCAATGTGGGAGACCTAATTCATTATCAAGAAGACTCTGAGGATGAAGAGGATTTGAGGGCAAATGTTTTTCAAGAAGGAGGGGTTGCAACAGGAGTTCAATGCCATGCTCAAAGACAAGGCCAATCAACCTATGATCAGCCTAACCAGGATTCAATGCCAAACCTACCCTATGTCAAAAGCTATCTTTATGCTTTGAATAGCCCAGGCCCAAGCCACCACACAAAGACACGAGCCAGTGGTAGCCATGACACGAGCCAAGACCAAACAAGCCACAAAACAGACTCACAAAACAAGCCAACAAAACCTTTGGAAACTCAGCCAGCAGCAGTGCCTTGGGGAGGGTCTCAGGGCAACTTCCAAGCTTAGGGACTCCAAACCAACTATGGGGCATGGTACTAGGGAGGGGCTACTACCTTTTTGTCCAGGAAACCTTCCTCAGAAAACGTCAAGAACACCCCTCAAAACACAACCCAAGTGAACCAGTCCAGTTACAGCCTTACATGTAGCAGTTTAGCTATTTTTGTCAAAACTTCCTCTTTTAGCCAATCAAACAAGCCTAACCAATCCCTAAACCTATGTCTTGGGAAGGTCCTCTACAACTTTCCCCCAGGACTTCCCCTCCAAGAAACAAACACACAAAGAGTTAGCTTAGGGACAACTTCAAACTGTCCAGATTTCAGCCTTTGGTGTAGTAGTTAATATGTCACTGTCAACCTTCCCCTTTTGAACAAACAATGCGTGAGGTACCTTCAGCACATCTTTTGGAGCCTTCCTACTTCAGTTTGGTTCACAAACCCAAGCTTGAAGTCCACTCTTCACCCAAGACACACCTGATCAAACAATTAAGGAAGATTGTCTCTTTAGAAACTACTTTCTACTTTATCTACTTTATGTCAGAATTCTGCAAGTTTGTAGCTGTTATTTTGTTTCATGTTGTAAGCCCTTGTGGCCCTAGATGTGTCCTAAACGTCTGAGTGTATCCTTGCTGCCTATATAAGGCCTTCACCTAAGGAAATACAAATCAGATTTGAAGTAAAACATAAAACTGAAACCTTGTTTCTGTTGCATCTCTTGGCTGTGTGCTTGAGACAGCTTCCTTTGCTTTGTGCTTGGAAGTGAGCTTGGGTCCTTAGCTGTGTGCTGGGATCAAAGTTCAACCCTCAATCATTGGCTTTGTGCTTTGGTTAAGGTCCTATCCTTGTTCTTTAACAATCAATTCAAACAGAAACAGCGTATTTGCAAAGTGTCTGAATCTCAATCAAATTGTCATTGTTTAGTTGTCTTTCTGAATAGTTTCAGTGCACTTTCTTACCATACTTACCAATTTCATAGCGGAAATTAAAGACACACCTTTTCGGGGATGAGATCCCTTATAGGTTATTCTAACTCCTAAAGGACTCTTTAAATAAATCTTTTGATCACGACACTCGAACCTAGCATGATACAATGCTAACCAATCGATACCTAGAATTATATCGAACTCTCCTAGAGGAAACTTAAGGAGATTAGCGGGGAAGATAGAACCCGCAATAGATATTGGGACATTAGAATATAGAGTAGAACAAGAGATAAAATCTCCAGATGGTAAGGATATGGGAGTATCCTCACTAGATGTAGGCTCGATAGATAATTTATTAGCATAAGTCGAAGACACAAAAGACATTGAAGCACCGGTATCAAAAAGAATAAGACACGGTTGCTCTAAGATTGAGAACATACCCGTAATGATCTCTGGATGAGCATTGGCTTCGGCACGACTCATGACAAAAATAGTACCCTTAGGTTTAGCAGGAGGAGGGGGCAACTTTTGATCGGGGCAATCATCATAACGGTGACCACCCTTTTGGCAAAAGAAGCACACATAAGGTCGGTTGAAACATGCCACATCGGGGTGATGTGGAAGTCTACAACGGTTGCAAAAGCGACCTTGAGCTTGAGCTTGTGGAGCATAAGGCTTATGAGCCACATTAGAAGTAGCTCGAGGAATAAAAGGAGCAGGAGCTCTTGTGTTTGCATTTGAAGGAGGATTAAATCTCCTCTTGTTAGCATAAGAGTTAGAAGGAGACGGAATAAACGGTCTCTTCCCAAATACATTCGGCCTAGGAGTGAAAGAAGGAGAGGGATTATTCATCAAAGCTTCATCCCTAATGGCCTTCATGGAATTCTCGGCCCACAAGGCATCATCATAAAGATCCCCAAAGGAAGTAGTATTCCTTCTCACTTTACTTTGAAGAACGGCACTCAGCTTGTTACGGTAATAGAAGGCTCGGTCCTCGTCATCTCGGATAAGTCTTGGAGCAAAATGAGCAAGCTTATTGAACTCCGTAGTGAAGTCCTGAGCTGACAAGTTGCCTTGCTTAAAGTCAATGAACTCCTTGAGCCTTTGTTGCTTAAGCTCTTTAGGATAGAATCTACCTTCCACAAGAGCTTTGAAACAAGCCCAGTTGAAGCGATTTTCAAGAGTAGCGGTGGCACTAGTGATAGCCCACCAATTATCAGCTTCCCTCACAAGGAAGTGCTTTGCGATCCTTACCTTGTCCTCTTCACGGACTTGGTATAGATCAAACAGTTTTTCCATCTCGCGGAACCAATCTGATAACTCCGTAGGGTCCGGTTCTCCACCATATGGAATAATTTTACTCCTAGCTATTTTTCCAGCTACCCAAGCGTAGCCACCTTGATGGTTATCTTCCCTTCGAGGGGGAACTTGGTTAGCTTGAGCTAAAGCCGCATCTTGCTGATTTTTCAGCACTTGAGTGAGAGCTTCCAACATAACATTCTCTACAACTCGTGGTCTAACCATCTTCATAAGAAACAAAACAAATTAAGTTACTCCTATCAATTAGCATAAACAAATAGACTACCAAGTAAAGTCCTTAACTTTTACCCAACTCTCATTTATTATTTCAAGGTCAAATAGTTTAAGTTAGGGTTCACGTGTGTGCGTCGGGAGCGATAAAAAGCTCTGATACCAACTGTGACAACCCTCGCGAATGCGGAAATAAAACATACAGGCTTGTGAATTATATAACGGAAATATGAAGTTTTTAAAACTTTTATACATGCAAGAAGAAGTATACGAGGAGTGTCAAATATTACAAACTGAAGTATGAAATACAACAAAGAGACGAAGTCTCTCAAAATGTTATAAATGTCAAAGTGTTTAGCAACTAGCTAAAATAACGTCTAGAGGTGAATCTTCCAGGGACAACGCCCGCTAGCTCACACCCGAACCCAAAAATACCAAGCAAAATGCCATCCAATCAAGCAACCTGTTCATCCATGAAAAACATGAACGCCACAGTCAGTGGGAAGTAACTCCGGGTTCTCCCAGCCATATCACATTAAACGTACATAAAAGAAAATACAAAAGTAGAAGCATGCATATATGGATATACATGTGAAATACGATAA
>JAIUZE010018379.1:0-20418 GCA_022085475.1 Heliosperma pusillum
CTTGCATGTATAAAAGTTTTTAAAACTACCTATTTCCGCATTATAATTCACATGCTTGTTTGTTTTATATTTCCGCATTCGCGAGGGTTGTCACATGCTCCCCTTTTCTACTTGGTCTCTAAGAAAGTGGTCTCTAATTTCTATGTGTTTTGTACCCGAGTGTTGCGCGGGATTTTTCAAAATAATTATAGCACTCGTGTTGTCACATAAAATAGGTATACACCCAACATTCACACCATAATAAGATAATTGTTGCTTAAGTCAAAGTAATTGAGAACATATCAAGGCTGCAGCAATATATTCAGCTTCTGCAGTAGATAAGACAACTAAATTTTTTTTCTTAGACCCCCATGAGATGATGCATAGTCCAACAAATGTAGCTATCCAGATGTACTTTTTCGGTCAAGTGAATAACCTGCATAATCTGCATATGAATACCCTATGATATCGAAATTAAATTCTAGAGGGTACCATAGATATAACTTAGATGTACCAATTAACTGCAACCATATGTGATTGTTTAGGGCACGATTGAAATCGAGCAAAAACACATACAATAAGCATAATATCTGGTCTACTTGCAGTTAAATAAAGAAGTGAGCCAATCATACCTCGATAAGTCGTCTCATCGACAGACTTACCATCTTTATCTTTAGTTAGTTTCTTATCCGTGACCATATGAGTGGCCAAAGAATGAGAATTCTCCATTTCAAAATTTTGGATTAGCTCTTTGATATATTTTTGTTGGTGTATCATTATACTTTCTTTTGTTTGTTTGATTTGTAGTCCAAGGAAGAACTTGAGCTCTCCCATCATGCTCATTGATTCGTGCATTTTATATAGACTTTTTAGTCCATTTATGCACGCATTTCTATGTCATTTAAGTGATATTGCGTCACTATATGCCCCTATTTGGCTACTTTGTACTTTTTATACCATTTTGTAGGTGCAAATTTATTAGTCGCGGAAACCGAGCCAAAACAGTCCACTTTGCATGCATTTAGGAGAATGGAGGGAACGGAACATAAGCTCTTGCATGGGAAAGCGTGAAGACGCTCACAATCAAGTCCAAAGCCATGACTAACACTACGTGCTGGGCCAGAGGACCTCGATCGACCTTATCTTTGGTCGATCGAGGGGAGGATTGATGGAGAAGACCTAGATCGAGCTGTCATCTGCTCGATCGAGGGATAGCTGTGGACACGTTGGTTGATCGAGTAGAGGAAGTTCTTGATCGACTGATACTCTCAAATAAAGACCTCGATCGAAGGGTATTTTCCCTCGATCGAGTGGAACCTATCACGGGCCTTAAGTCCGTAGACTAATTAGGGTTTAGAGTCGTGTTATGCATTATTTAAGACACTTATTTACGTTATTATCATCATCGATTATTATCAGCTACGTAGCAGACACTTAGCATTAAACATAAGTTTCTGAATTTTATTAATCTTTAAGTTTACATTCGGGTTTATCGACGTGGATTTGTTCTTTACGCCGGATTTGCTAAGATTGTAAACTTCTTTTCTCTCATTTATTCTTAACCTTTGTTTTAGTCTTATTTACTGTTTACCTGATCGGGTTGTCGCGTACCCAAATCAAAGATAAATAACCCGGACTAGGCTAATAACAATTTAATGTAATTAGGGAAGTAAGGGGTCGATCTCGGGGAGACGGGAGATACTTGTGACTAGTTATGGTTAGAACTCTACCTTGGACGATTGGCAAATGTTTGTCACTAATTACTAAATAAAAACAATGCAATAAAGAAAAGAATCTAGGGAAGTAGGTTCACACATGTAGATTGACATATTGATGACATTGGATTTAGGATATGCAAATAATTCATCGTGAGTTCGTAAGAATGATGTGTTCATTACAATCATAGATCAGATGGTCTAGTAGGCTTTTTAGGCGATTAAATAGGTCTTAATCTACCATGTCATGCTTTGTCTATTCAATTCGTGTATCTCTACCTTGGAAAAGAATTCCATTTTAGTCGATTATTTCCGGCCAGAAATTGTTAACTATCGTTAAAGTCCAAACATGCATAGACACAACGTTTTAAAGGCACAATTTCTTTTATCCAATTAACATCTTTTAATCAATCTAACATGGCTATCCTAAACCCTAGAAAATTGACTACTTATGCATGATTAACAATGAAAAGGAAAATAAGATTATAAAACTAAGAATGATAAACATGATAAAGGAAATACTAAAAGAAAATGAAACTATAATGTAAAGACGAGAATAAAGATTACCGAAAAGGATGAGCAAAGATTGAAACGGAATAAGAACTTGAATAGGAAATACAAACCCGGAAATTAGAATTCCAATTACAAGTAGAACAACTACAATTGAAGAAAGCTTAGAACTAGACTAAACTAAACTAGAGAAAACTAAAACTAAACTAAACTAAGAAAGAAGAAAAACTAATCTAAAGAAAGAAGAGAAGAGATGTTGTGTGAAGAGATTGTGTGTTATTGTTGTGGGATAGAGCATCTATTTATAGTATTAGGGTTTCGTGGAGAAGAGGTAGGGCATTAAACACATAGGACAAAAATAGGAAGAAGAAGCCGTCATGCTCGGATCAGCACACGGGTATTTGGTCTTCTGGAAGCTCTTGACTAACGTTTCATATTTCTTTGCTTTGACTTGACTTCCAACATCCCCCTTGACCTCTTGAGTCGGGTTTGTTGATAGGGTTTGATGTAAAGCGACGATTGCTTCCGCCTAATTGATTGATCTTCCGACAACTACGAAACTGTCTTTGCTTCTTCTCTCTTTCGAATTAGTGAACCTTCTTGAAATGCTTGTCACTTGGTCAAGCTTGCTTCTTCAAATCGTCGGGTTCTAGGCAAATGCTCGGGAATATAGAAAAAGGGCGTAGAAACGTCACTTTCCCTATAAGACAGGTTAGAACACAGGAATTCGCCTAGAAAACGATATTAGCTCATAAAGTGGCTTAACAAAGCACAAATGACATACAAAACCGAGCTAAATTGGGGGTTAAAACCATACAAATATTCACTTATCATTACCTTTCTTAATTGTTGCGGTATTATTATTTATGCTTGTTAATTACAATTGTATCATGTCTAATGTCATATGTTCAATCGTCTTTATCGCTAGCATCGTTAATAATATGAGTAGCTAATTCCCTTGTATGTTAGGATGAGGAAAACTGTAGTAGATGCATGCTAGGATAGAGTATTTTAGTTAGTCTTGAATATGAGAATTAATCTAAGCTATTTAATTGAGGTTAGTCGAATGAGTGCACGCAGGAGACTAGCTAGGTAGTTAACCCCGACCTGGATCGAGAGATTGGAAGGGAAAGGCTTGCTTAGAATTGATAGGTGACTCCTAAGAGGACGAGAGTTAATTAGGAAAATCCCTAGGGTGGTTTGAGACCGAGATGAGAAAACCATTGCCCTTCTCATTGATAGTTTGGCTGATTTAGTTGACCTGTAGATGCCGATATTGCTGTAGACCGAATCCTAGCATATTTCTCTTTTATCTGATTTACTTCGTATTAATCTCTACCTTTATTTCTCTTCCTTTAAATCTTATTTAGTTTAGTTTAAAATCAATTCAAAACCTCTAGATTGTGACTGGCAGACTTAGATTACAGTTAGTTAATTTCCTCCCTGTGGAGATCGACCCTACTTCCGCTATCTTCTTTAGTTAGTAGACTTAGGCTTTTATTTTTGGTGTATAACGACACGCATCACTCATCTGATATTCCGAGGTCATCAACTCTTCACAGAGTTATTAGTTGAGCCAAAAATAATATCATCTACGTAAATTTGTACAACTAATATATCTGATCCCTCTGAGTTTAGGAATAAGGTTTTATCGATAGTTCCTCTTTTAAAATCGCTTTGAAGAAATAAATTTGACAATCTCTCGTACCAAGCCCTTGGTGCTTGTTTCAAACCATATAATGCTTTATCTAGTTTAAAAACATGGTTTTGAAACTTGCTATCCAAGAGTCTGAGGGGTTTCTCAACATATACTTCTTCTTCCAAATATTTGTTAAGAAACGCGGTCTTAACTTCCTTTTGGAATAACTTAAGTCCTTTGTGGGCTGCAAATGCTATTAACAGTCGAATAGCTTCAAGTTGAGCTACGGGAGCGATGGTTTCATTGTAGTGAATCCCTTCTTGTTGATTGTATCCTTGAACAACTAATCTTGCTTTGTTTCACACAATAATTCCCATATCATCCAGCTTATTTCTGAACACCCATCTACTACCAATAACTGATCGTTCCTTTGGTCTAGGAACTAAGTGCCAAACTTTGTTCCTTTCAAATTGTTGTAATTCTTCTTGTGAGGGCTTCCTTGATGTTCTTTTGTTTAATGGTAGAAGCGAATGAATAAAAGGAGAAAAAGTTGTTCAACGAACATTGTTTTTGAACACCCTTTCGTAAATTTCCAGTAATCGAATCCATTAGATGCAAATCTTTATATTTCTATTTGGTAGAACTCTCAGGCACTTCTTAATTAGAGTTTGAGGTAGAACTTCAAATGTTTCGGAATCATGGGTTGTTTCCCTTGAATTCAATCTCGAGGTTATAGGTGAGCCAGGAATAACTCTGAATTCAATACTCTGATTTGAATTCACGGTAATAGCTTCATCAGCTATAACTTTGGTAATTAATTCCGTTTTTTGAGAGGAAGTTATAGTATCATCAACTATAACTTCAGCTCTCTTTCCATCATCATTTGAAGTATTGTTAAACTCATCATTTGTGCCATCGATCTCCTTTTCTTCTTCATCTAACTCCGGAGGATAATCTTTAGACAATTGAAAATCAGGTTCATTTTCATCTTCCTCATCATATGGTATAAACTTATCAAAAGAATCATATTCATCAAATATAACGTGTGCACTTTCTCCGATGCATAATGTTCTTTTGTTAAAAACATTATAAGCCTTACTATGATCAGAATAACCAATAAAAATAGCCTAAAAACTCCTAGGATCAAATTTGCTTAACCTATTTTTGCCATTTTTATGAACAAAGCATTTACTAATGGCACGGTTATATTACGTTTTCGACCTCAGAGGAGTTCATAAGGGGTTTTCTTTAAATTAGGTATGATCACAGCACGGTTATGTATAAAGCACGAAGTACTAATGGCCTCTACTTCTTACCTTCATTGGGGCACAAAGATCCATATGTACAAGTTTTAGGGCATTATTTGTGCTTACTACTCTTTTTAGTTTGAAGGATGATCTCACATGCTTGCTCAAGCACAAGTGTCACACATACTCTCTTGATCAAACTTGATTTTAGGCAAGCCTTCAACTACTTCCCATCTTTTAAGCTAGCTTATTCAGGATAGGGGAGCTGATATGACCAAATTTCTTATGCCATGGACAAGGATCATCTAAAGTTACTTTCATGCATGTAAAAGCGTTAGAAGGAACATCATTCAAATCAATCATATATACATTTATAGTATAACCTTACTAGCACCTTCAATTATGATGCGACAAACATCTGAGTGAAAAACAACTTTATTACCATTGTCATATAATTGGGATATACCGAGTAGGTTATGGATGATGCCACTAACTAAATAGAAATCACTAATTGAATGAGAAGAAGATATAACTATTTTACCAAGACCAATCACTTTACCTTTCTTGTTATTCCCAAAGATAACTTTACCTCCATCAAATTTTTCGAGTGAAAGAAATAAAGTTTCATTGCCGGTCATGAGCCTTGAACATCCACTATCAAGGTACTATAAATATTTTCTTTCACAACAACCTCCAAGTAATTTAGATACATTTCTTACGTACCCAAGCAAGGTTGGGTCCTTTAGTGCTAGTTACCCTAAATATAATTTCTTTTCGAAGCCAAACTTGTCGTATGGTTTTTCTTTTAGGGTTTTGTATATTAAGAGGTCTCTTGGTCTTTGGGTGGTGTCTAGATTCCCGAGATTAGTGCATTTCAAAGCACCCATGTTAAGTTTTTTAATCATAGAAAAGGGCATGACACTTACACTAGCACCTAGGTCGCAAAGGGCATTATCAATGGTATACGTGCCTATAGTGCAAGGGATGGAGTAACTACCAGGATCCTTAAGTTTTGGTGGAGACTTATTTTTCAAGAGTCCACTACACTCTTCAGTGAAAGCTACGGTCTTAATCTCATTGAAGGATCTCTTCTTTTTGAGGACTTCCTTCATAAACTTGAAATAAGAAGGAACTTGGGAAAGATATTCAATATAGGGGACTGTTACATTTAAATTCTTCACAACGTCAAGGAACTTACCATACTTTGCCTCCTCTTTGTGCTTGGCTAATCTTTGGGGAAATGGCACTTTGATCTCAATAGGAATCTCGGGCTCTTTCCTCTTTGACATAGGCCTTCTTCTTGACACCTCCTCCAAGCTTAGCCCTTTTTGCTACCACCTCCTCATCCATAGCAGTGGAAGGCCCATCATAATGCTTACCACTTGTCGTGGCAATGGCATTTACAATTTCGTGAGGTTCGAAACCTTGTGAAAGTAGCTGCCCTTACTTTTGGTGGGTATTAGAAGAGGTAATTGGGAAATTTTAGCTTCCAACAATTTGATGGCAGCATCCTTAGCTTGATCGCTCTCTTGGAATTGAGCTATTATGGTGTCTTGCCTTTGAGCCAATTGCAGCATCATGGCTTCAAGTTTACTTACACCATTGTCATTTTGTTGAAATGTAGAGGATTGAAATTGTTCTAGATTTTGTGTGAGAAGGGCTACTTGAGCTTGTAAAAGTGCCAAAGTGGGGTCCTCTTGCTTAGATTTCAATGGTATGGAGCGGGAATTTCCATATTGAGTATCATGAATTTCCATGGATTCAATGGTAGTGTGAGCAATTTCAACATTAATTTGATCAAATTTTCCATTGTTAGCAGAATCCCGGATACGACGGGACTCTATCTAACACCAATTATAGAATGTGATGGCAAGGAACCATGGATCTAACCCATGATGAGGACACTCCCTTTGCAAGTCCTTGTATCTCTCCCAAGCTTCATATAGGCTCTCATCACCCCCTTGTCGGAAACCAGTGATTTGACTTCTCAACAAAGCGGTCTTTTCTGGAGGAAAGTACTTTTGGTAGAAGGCAAGAGCTAAACTATCCCAATCGGTGATCCCTACCTTATCAAGGCTATGTATCCACAACTTTGCCTTACCCCTCAAAGAGAATGAGAAGAGCATCTCTCTAATCTGCCCTTGGGTGACTCCAGTTTGTCTAATAGTGGAGCAATAGTCACAGAAGTTTTGGATGTGAAGGTTGGGATCTTCTGTGGCATTGCCACTAAATTGGCTTCTTTCTATAAGGTTATTGAAGGCAGGTTTTATTTCGAATTTTATGGTTGTGATTTGGGGTGTAGCAATACCCCTTGGAAGTGTTTCTGCTGTGGGTTTGGAATGGTCTAAAAGTCGAACCATTTCCTAAAGTGAAGGTGAAGATGGAATGCTAATTGAAGATTGGGTGGTTTTTGTGAATGGAGATGAGAATGGATCTTCTTCTCCTTCAAGGTTAGATAGGGTATCCGAGTAATTTTCACGAATACGGTCTAAACTTGAAGTATCTGAAGGTTTTGAGATTTCGTTAATAGTTCTTGTCTCCTACGCAGAGTTCTTTCTAGGTCGGGATCTAATGAGATAGGGGTCCCTAGTCTAGCTAGAAGATCTGGGTATAAGATAGAAAAACTAAGACGAGAAATCAAGAGAGATCTAAAGGAATTTGGATTCCTAAAGATTAGAGAAAACTAATTGCAAGAAAAATCACAAAAAGAGGAAAACTAAACCGAGCTCCCCGGCAACGGCGCCAAAATTTGATCGGGCCTGTCGCAAGCTCTGGTCAAAGATAATTACCCAGACTAGGCTAACAACAAATTAATGTAATTAGGGAAGTAGGGGTCGATCCTCAGGGAGATGGTGTTTCCTATAGGATTTGAAATGTCTTGCAATTAAATCTTATCTAACGAGTATCTGGGTTTTGGGGTTTTGGATCTAAATTAATAAAAAGCATAAACAAAATAAAAACAAATCAAAATAAAAGAAATGAAATGGATAATGATTTAACAATGATAGAAAGAATCTAGGGAAGTAGGTTCACACCTGTAGGTTAACATATTGATGAAATTGGATTTGGAATAATGCAAATAATTCATTGTGAGTTCGTAAGAATGTTGTGTTCATTACAATCATAGACCAGATGGTCTAGCAGGCTTTTAGGCGATATACTACGTCTGATCTACCATGTCATGCTTTGTCTATTCAATTCACGTATTTCTACCTTGGAAAAGAATTCCATTTTAGTCAATGATTTTGGCCAGAAATCGTTAACTATCGTTACAATCCAAACATGCATAGACACAACGTTTTAAAGGCACAATTTCTTTATCCAATTTTCATCTTTTAATTAACCTAACATGGCTACCCTACACCCTAGAAAGGTGACTAATCACTCATAATAGTATTTAGATCTAGATTGATTTTAACAATTAAAACTAGGCTAGACATGTTTATTGATTTTTGATATTATGAGATGATAATAACAATTCTAAATCAACGATCTAATGAAATGAAATGATTACAACGGTATTTAAATTAAATCTAAGACAACATGTAAAGAAAACAATGATCAAATAAAAAACATAAAGAACTTAAACAAAAGATAAAACAGAAATACCTACATGGCGATCAAATAACGATAATGATGAAATATAAATATCCAAATAGAAATTTCCTTGCAAATCTTTGACGATCTATGTATTACAGTATTTGAATAATATAAAAGAACTAAGAACCAGAAGTTTTTATTATTTCTAAACTAGAAAAATAGGCATAAGAGAAGATGGAGATCTAAACATAAAAGGAGAAATGTAAAAGACGATTTTTAAGGGAAAATGGAGGCTAGGGTTTCTAAGACTAATCTATGGTTATGTAAAGAGAGAAGTGAGTAGAGGTGTGTGCTGAAACACTCCTTATATAGGCTAGGTTTCGTGGGGAAGGGGTCATGCATTCATCACATAGGACAAAAAGGAGGAAGTCGAAGCATTTGCTTTGATCAGGAGACATACTCGATCGAGTTTACCACTTACCCGATCAGGTATGTGGTGTTCTTCACTCTTTGACTTTCATTTCATGTCCCTTGGTGAATAACTTGACTTTCATTGACCCCATTGACCTTTTGAGTCGGGTTTGTTGATAGGGTTTGATGTAAAATGATGATTTCTTCGCCTAACTGATCGATCTTCTGACAACTGCGAAATCGTCTTTGCTTCTTCTTTCGTCTGAATTAGTGAACCTTCTTGGAGTGCCTTTGACTTGGTCAAGCTCGCTTCTCAAATTGTCGGGTTCTAGGCAAATGCTTGGAAATATAGAAAAAGGGCGTAGAAACGTCACTTTCCCTATAAAACAGGTTAAAACATGGAATTCGCCTAGAAGACGATATTAGCTCACAAAATGGCTTAACAAAGCACAAATGACATACAAAACCAACCTAAATTGGGGATTAAAATCATACAAGTATTCACTTATAATCTACATATATGTTCAAGACCATCCCATATTTCCTTGGTTGTACTACAAGACAAGAAACGATCAAACTCAATGCTTATCATGCCTTTTTGTAATAACGACATGGCTTTTGAGTTTTTCTTTGCCTTACGGTAGTTAGCCTTGATATAGTCCTTTCCGTCTTTTTCATAGGTGGTGCCGTTTTCATATGCAACCATTATTTTGTAATGATCGGTTTGGATGATCTTCCAACATTCTCAATCATGACCCTTAATATATAGTGTGTCATCATGTTCTTCCAAAGACCATAGTTTTTCCCTTCAAAGATGGGAGCTTTTAGGTGTTTGGATTCCATTTCACACGAGATAAAAAGATTTAAAATAGGCAAAAAAATAAAACACATGGATCAGTCTCTATGCTGTTAGGCAATCAAGAGCACGAGGCTCTGATACCAGTTGAAGAGTCTATTGATCCCAAATACTCAAGAAAAGGGGGGGGGGGGGGGGGGTTGAATTGAGTATAAATAATGTATGCCTACTTTTTTTATTGTCCGTATAAGCGTGTAGTAGTAATATATGGTTTGCATTTAGTGGTTAAATTCAAGCAATCTAATTACTTGTCAATTGTATGGAAATATTAAAATACGTAAAAAAATAAATAGACACGAGAGGATTTTTAAAGTGGTTCAGTTTCACAACTTGAAACCTACGTTCACTATTTCTCGATTAACAATTTTAGTACCTACTCTGGATTACAAAATTATCAATCCACTCGTACCACTAACTCTAATTGTAACTCAAAGGTGAGTACCGTTAAATACTGGATTCAAAGTTGAGTATCGCTAAATACTCGATTCTATCTTACGTTATTAAGAAAGTGTTTTGAGTGTTCTTGGTATCCACACAATTGAACATATAAGAAACAATTCTAGCACTATTATCCAATAACGTTTTTCTCAATAATAATTCACTAGTATATTGCGGCTTTTCGAAAATTAAGGTGTTGCAAAATTAAGGTGTTACTTGAAAATATTAAGCACGTTTGCAAAAAGAATTCTAGTATGAAAAGCTTACTTTTAAATTCATGGTAAGCATGACTATTTATAGTAGAGTGACAAACTAGGTTTTAATTACAAACCCTTGTGTTAGTCGTGACCTTTCTTGTATAGTAAGAAACATACTAGGTTAAATTTACAAATCCTAATAAACCATGTGCCTCCGTTGTGTACAAGAAAGATATTAGGTTTACATCTTACTTAAACCCTAATTAAACCTAAGGTAATCACGGGTAGCACGGCACATAGGCCTTACTTGCGTGAAACCCTAATCCATTGTTGGGCTTAGTAGGATAGATTTGGGTTTAGGTTTGAACATGTATGAAACCCTGGATAGCATGAGAACTCATAAGTTGTTTTACTAATCATAGAGAAATCATAATAATATTCACACTAAATAAATTAAAACTTCATCTACTAGAAATACTCTTCTTTAAAGATTATTTAAAACTATATTCATAAACAGTTTTGAAAATATAAAACAGCTACCCTATGTTGATCATCACTTTACTCAAATCACGAGCTCTTCATCTTGCGCTCCATAAGCTTCTTTAAGACTTTGTCGTTGAGCTTTGAGCTTGATAGTCGCCAGAGTTATAGTAGCAACACCTATGACTTTGCTTCAGCATTTCCAAAGTTATAGCACAATGACTTATAACTTTACTTCACCTTTGCTTCACAAATCATTATGGTTATTGGTAAACTGGCTATAACTTTAAGTGCAAAACCATGCTTAATCTAACAAGACTAAAGAAAAAAATTACAAGCACAAGCGTATACATTATATAAACATACATGTCATTATCAAAACGTAATCATATAACTATATAGTTCATCAACTTACATGAGACATGGGTTCGCTTTAAGAAATTAGTCAAATATGTCCCACATCATCGTTTTGAGACTTGGTTCCTATGCAACCAATTATATATTGGGTTGTATGATGATCATAGAACTTTTCTAGATTCTTCAGTCAATGGGAGGTTTTAAAATAATACAATTGATGCTCATGCCTAGAAGTTATTTTATAAGATAGCTACTCACACTATTGAGTATCGTAACTCCATGGGTAATGTGAGAATGGGTAGTTCTCACATAGTACCGTTACAGCTCCGTTCGAGGCATTGACTGCCCAAATTGCAGAATTAAAAAATTCACAATCTTTGGGAAATAAACAAACGGTTCATGCCATGGTTCAACAAGAGGTAATTAGTGAGAGATGTGGTACCGCGGGACATAATAAGGTTGAATGTGTAACACCCGCAATCTTAGCAATTGTAATTTAATAATATTATATTATTATTAGTTTGTTTTATTTTAGCTTTAAATTAGAATTTAATTAGTTGGGTAATTACCGTGTCTAATCTGTCAAATCCGAGTCCATATTTGGACTCTACTCAGAATTTCATGTGGGTTAGGCCTTATGTTGCTATTGGGCCTATGAATCTCTTCAACCCACCAAAAGACTTGAACCATATTCATTTTTTTTCCACTCAAATTTTTCAGCAACTCTATCACACTTTTCATCCTCTCAAAAACACTAAACACTAACCTCACTCTCCATTGTTTAACTCTAAAATCTCTCCACACAAATCCTATAATATCTCACTCAAATATCACCCACATTTGTTGATTCTTAGCTTATTCTCTTTCTTTTCATTTCTCTTTCTAGTAAGGCAATAAAAGTCTTATCTTGCTGACTTCCATTTTCTCATATTTTTCCAAGATGAAATTATTAATCTTTTTATCAAATTTTGTAGGAAGAGATCTAGAGGATCACGAGAGAGACTATTTTCTCATAGAGGAAGAGCTTGAGGGAGATTGAAGACGCAAAAAGGTAACTGTGAACGAAGGGCTACTCAATATCACTCTTATGTGTTTACATGTTAGAGAAGTTTTTATCATGAAAAGATGAGTTCTTTGTGTTGACTTTATATGGATATGTGTTTACTACACTTTTTAATGTTTAATTTACGTTATATGTGAATCGTATGAAACTTTATACTAATGTTGTTGGGTTTACACTTTTATTATGATTAGACTTGCCTTTAGTAATAAATGTTGTCTTATGTTCTTTTAAATGATGGTATGTAATGATTGGGCATGATTATGTTGCATTTAAGGAGATGTAGCAATGATAAATGATGGTAGAAATGATTGGGTAGTAAATGGATTTGAGTTGTTGTTGTTTGATGATTTTCATGACTTGTTTTCCCCAGCTGGCCTACACCCCCCCCCAACCGGCTGGGAGCCCCCGTATAAAAAATGGGTTAAGTTTTGGTGAGTTTAAGCTCTAAGCCTAAAGGATCTATCTGGAGTGTAAACTACTAAGGTTCACAAGTTTTAAGTGACTTGATTAGCTTGACTCAAACTGAATACAATATCAAGTAACAAGGGGTGTTGTTTTAGGGATTATGAGTTATTTTAGCTGAAAGACACAAGGGATATGACTTGGAGACAATCCTCTACAGCAAGGCACAAGAGAAAAGGACTCAAAGACTAGTTTAGAGACAGTTTTCAAGTGTTACAGCAAAGCACAAACACCCTAGACTAGACTCAACAGCAAGTAAGTTAATCACAGCAATGCACAGATATAACTTGACTCACAATACAAGGCACTGATCAAACACCTTGAAGATGTATCAGGCTTGCTTCAAACTACAGCTCTTAGCACAAGTTTGATAGTTTTGAGGGATTTCTCAAAGTTCATTCATTCATCAAAGTCTACTCAAACAAACATACAAGACCTCTTTATATAGAGGGGCTGATAACTTGTGAGCCATTGGATGCACAGATCATCCAAGGGCCAACTTAGGATTCAAACTACTACTACTGACACTAATTAAGAGCCTCATAATAGGACGAGCTCAACAACTATAAAGAACAGACACAAGACACAAAAACAGACTGAACAAAAAGCAAATAAAGCAGTTTTGGAGTTTTCCTGAAATGGAAATCTGTTGTTCTTGTTGCCTTGTTGCTTTGCCTGGATGTGTTGCTGCTCCTTGGGACTCCCTACTCTTATTAGAACATAGATAAGACCTGCCTTGGACGAGGACAAGTTGACTTAAACAAAAGGAAACCACAAACTGCCTTGTACTTTCTCTGTTTTTAATGGGTTTGCTGGACTCTAACTTGGGGTGTCTGTTTCATGGGTTTTTACTAGACTTCAAAAGGATTTGTCCTGGACAAACTTGTAGCTTAGTGGGTTGGCTTGATGGTAGGCCATGGTGGGGGTGGTTGAGATGCTCTGGTGTACCTCCTAGGTACAGGGTTTGTGAATTGGTCTGTCTGAGCCTGAAGGGTTTTGTTTCTGTCTTGTGTGGGTAATGTGGGTTGTGTTGGGGCTTGGCATGGGTTGTTGAGTCTTGGACTGTCTCCCACACTGTTGTAGCTTGGCATGGCTTGGTCTTGGCTTGTCATAGCTTGTTGTTTGGACCTTGTAACTCTAGCTTCCATCTGAGGGGTCATTGGGGTTAGGCTTGCCTTGTTTGTGGCTTGATCATCAAGGCCCCTTGGGTGAGCTCCTGCTGCAGCCTCCCCAGGTTGAAAAGGGCTTGACCTCAAGCCTGTGTCTTCTTCTCCCTCAGAGTCTTCAAAGAAAGGACTAAGATCTCCAACATTGAATGTCCCATGGACTGCATACTCTCCTGGTAGATCAATTTTGTAGGCATTGGGACCTATCTTCTCTATGACTTGAAAAGGACCATCTGCTCTTGGCTCTAGCTTGTTCTTTCTCTTGGAAGGGAACCTTTCTTTCCTTAGGTTGATCCATACTAGATCTCCTGGTGCAAAGTCTTTCTTGGTCTTAGGAACCTTGGCATTCTTCTTGTACAGATCATTAGCCTTCTCAATTTGTTTCCTGACTGATTCATGGAGTTTTAACATTTGTTCCACCCTCTTCTTGGCATCATAGTGGACTCTGACCTGCACACATTAGACAAACTCAAAGGCATTAAGGGGTTAGTACCATAGACCACTTCAAAGGGGGAGTGGCCTGTGGCTGCTGATGGAGCTCTATTGAAAGAGAACTCTGCTTGAGCCAACTTCAAGTCCCAATCCTTGAGAGATTTGCTGACTATACACCTCAAGATTCTTCCCAAGGTCTTGTTAGTCACCTCAGTTTGGCCATCAGTTTGAGGGTGATGGGAGGTACTAAACAATAACCTAGTGTTAAGCAGTTTCCACAATGTCCTCCAGAAATGGCTCATAAACTTTGTGTCTCTGTCAGACACAATGGTCCTTGGAACTCCATGTAACCTCACCACCTCATCAAGGTATAGCTCTGCTACACTCACAGCATCCTCAGTCTTCTTGCATGCAATGAAATGTGCCATCTTACTGAACCTATCCACAACCACCATGATAGAATCCTTCCCTCTTGCTGTCCTAGGCAATGCCATTATGAAATCCATACTAACATCCTCCCAAGGCCTACATGGGACTGGTAGGGGAGTGTAAGGTCCTGCTTGGAAAGAACTCTTGGCCTTTTGACAAACTCCACACCTTCTGAGCACTATTTGAACTTCTCCCATCATCTTAGGCCAATGGAATTGATCTTGTAGTATGTCCACAGTTTTCTGAACCCCAAAGTGTCCTCCAAGGCCACTTCCATGTACCTCCTTAATCAATAGATTCCTATAAGATCCTCTGGGAACACACAGCTTGTTTCCTTTAAATAAGAATCCATTTTGCAAAGTGTAGGGTGAATCAATGGTTCTTGTTCCCTCTTTCTGTGCCAACCAATCCTCTGCAAAGTCTGGATCTTCTTGATACATATCCTTCATGAACTCAAAACCAAGAACCCTTTGCTCCATAGTTGATAGCAGAGTGTACCTCCTAGACAATGCATCAGCCACCACATTTTGTTTGCCCTCTTTGTACTTGCTAGAAAAGGTGAATGACTGAAGGAACTCCACCCACTTAGCATGTCTGTGACTGAGCTTATGCTGGCCTCCTATGTACTTCAATGCCTCATGATCAGAGTGTAAGACAAAAGGTTTGGGCTTCAGGTAATGACTCCAATGCCTCAGAGCTCTGACAAGAGCATAGAACTCTTTATCATATGTAGAATAGTTTAGCTTGGCACCACTTAGCTTTTCACTAAAGTAGGCTACAGGTTTCTTCTCTTGGATGAGGACAGCTCCAATTCCCACTCCACTTGCATCACATTCAACCTCAAATAGGCAATCAAAGTTTGGCAATCTTAGGATAGGTGCACTGCACAAGAGCTTCTTCATGTGTTTGAAAGCCTGTAAAGCATTCTCAGTCCAAGTGAACTCTCCCTTCTTCATGCACTCAGTGAGAGGTGCTGCAATGGTGCTAAAGTCCTTAATGAATCTTCTGTAGAAGGATGCTAAGCCATGGAATCCCCTTACTTCTGTAATACTCCTAGGGATAGGCCAAGACTGGACTGCCATGATCTTGTCTTGATCAACTGAAATGCCTCTACCAGAGACCACATATCCTAGAAACTTGACTTCCTCAGTCATGAAGGTGCACTTCTCAAGCTTCCCAAAGAGCTTGCTCTCCTTAAGTATTTCAAACACAGCCTCAAGATGCCTCAAATGATCATCCTTGCTCTTGCTGTAGATGAGGATATCATCAAAGTATACCACCACAAATCTCCCTAGGCAAGGCCTAAGCACCTCTGTCATCAATCTCATGAAGGTACTTGGGGCATTTGACAGGCCAAAGGGCATGACAAGCCACTCATAAAGGCCATGCTTTGTTTTGAAGGCTGTCTTCCACTCATCTCCTTCTCTGATCCTCAATTGATGGTAACCTTGCCTCAAGTCAATCTTAGAAAAGAACCTTGAACCACTTAGTTCATCCAACATGTCATCAAGCCTAGGTATAGGGAACCTATACTTGACTGTGATGTTGTTGATAGCCCTGCTATCTATGCACATCCTCCAAGTCCCATCCTTCTTAGGAACCAACAATGCAGGCACAGCACAAGGGCTTAATGACTCCCTTACAAACCCTTTACTCATCAACTCTCCAACTTGCTTTTGTAGCTCTTGTGTAGCCTTAGGATCACATCTGTAGGCTGGTCTATTAGGTAGTACAGACCCTGGCACAAGGTCTATTTGGTGTTCAATCCCTCTCAAAGGGGGTAAGCCATCAGGAAGTTCCTCTGGAAACACTTCCTTGAACTGATCAATGAGGGGCTTAACATCTGCAGGGATCACCTTAGACTCCTCTTCCTGAACTTCTTTTGATAGCAGCATTACTATAGGTTGCTCCTCACTACACTCCTTGACCATTGCTGACTCAGATAGAAATACAACTCCACTAAAATCCTCAGCCATACTTGGACTTCCATAGCTCTTCTGGTGTGGTGGCAAGGGGGCTAATGTCACCTTCCTGCTCCCATGCTTGAAAGAATAGGTATTGCTTCTTCCTTGGTGTATGGAGCTTTTATCAAACTCCCATGGCCTTCCTAATAGCAAGTGACAGGCATCCATTGGAACCACATCACACAATACTTCATCCTTGTACACACTGCCAATGGAGAAAGGGACCATGCATTGCTTATCCACCTTAACCTCTGCTCCCTTACTCAGCCATCTCAACTTATAGGGGTGAGGGTGATCTTGAGTGCTCAACTTCAGCTTATCAACCATAGTAACAGAAGCCACATTGGTACAACTACCTCCATCTATAATAAGGTTACAAACCCTCCCTTGTATGGTACATCTGCTCCTGAAAATGAGGGACCTTTGATCCTCCTCCAAAGGTATCTGTTGTGAATGCATTACTCTCCATAGGACTAAGCTGTGGCCTGTGTCAGGGAGTGCCACTATTGCCTCCTGACTAGACTCTTCTTCCTCACTCACCACTTCTTCAACCTCAGGCTCATCCCTTTCATACTCAACTAGACCCTCTTTCTCCCAAGCCTCAACTTCCATTATGGTTAAGGTCTTCTTAGAAGGGCAATCCTTCCTGAAATGTCCATAGCCTTGACATTGGAAGCACCTAATTCTGTTCTCAGTCAATGAAGTGCTTGGCTTTTGACCCATGATGCCCTTACCCTTGTCTAAGGTAGGTGGGGGTGCTGTCTTAGGGGTATCCATTGATCTAAACCCACTATAAGGTCTGGTTTGAAAAGGCCTAACAGGTTTTGGTGTAGCAGGCTTAGTCTTCCCTATCTTCTCAATTCTCAGAGATAGGTTGACAACATCATCAAATGACCACAGAGGTTGCATCCTAACCTTGTTAGCAATGTTCTTATCTAGGCCCTCTAAGTACCTAGCAATCCTTTGCTCAGGTTTCTCATTTATATCACATTGTAAGGTGAGTTGTTCAAACTCCCTCAGATAAGATTCAACAGGTTTGTCTCCTTGTTTCAACTTAGATAACTTGATAAACAGATCCTGGGTGTAATCCTTAGCAACAAATTTGTCTAACAGTTTCTTTTTCAGTTTAGTCCAAGACTTGATGGGTTCCTTACCCTCCCTAGCCCTTAACCCTTTCATAGTCTCATACCAAAGGGAAGCATACCCTTTCAGTTTAAGGATGGCTACTTTAAAAGACTTGGAATCATTGTATCCCTTGTACTCAAAGATCCTTTCTACTTCTCTAAGCCATTCTAATAAGTCATCAGGATTAAGACTACCAGAAAACTCAGGGATATCTACCTTAAGATGTTTGTCTGTGTTCCTGTGGATGGAAGCTCTGCTTCTTGTTGAGTCATCTGAGTCTGGATACTCTTCATCATCAGGTGGCCTTCCTCTGCCTCCTCCTTGGCCTCTTCCACGACCTCTACCTCTTCCTCCAGCAAGCAAATGGTTGCCTATAACCTGGTCCAAGGTTCTGGTTAGGGTGGTTACAATCCCAGCCAGATCCTCCATCCTTGCTTCTACTCCTGCTAGTCTCTCTTCACTCATTGGGCTATTTTTGTGTTTTTAAATGTAGTTAGGGAAAATGAACTCACTAAGACTCTCAACCAAAGCTCTGATAACCAATTTGGAGTGTAAACTACTAAGGTTCACAAGTTTTAAGTGACTTGATTAGCTTGACTCAAACTGAATACAATATCAAGTAACAAGGGGTGTTGTTTTAGGGATTGTGAGTTATTTTAGCTGAAAGATACAAGGGATATGACTTGGAGACAATCCTCTACAGCAAGGCACAAGAGAAAAGGACTCAAAGACTAGTTTAGAGACAGTTTTCAAGTGTTACAGCAAAGCACAAACACCCTAGACTAGACTCAACAGCAAGTAAGTTAATCACAGCAATGCACAGATATAACTTGACTCACAATACAAGGCACTGATCAAACACCTTGAAGATGTATCAGGCTTGCTTCAAACTACAGCTCTTAGCACAAGTTTGATAGTTTGAGGGATTTCTCAAAGTTCATTCATTCATAAAAGTCTGCTCAAACAAACATACAAGACCTCTTTATATAGAGGGGCTGATAACTTGTGAGCCATTGGATGCACAGATCATCCAAGGGCCAACTTAGGATTCAAACTACTACTACTGACACTAATTAAGAGCCTCATAATAGGACGAGCTCAACAACTATAAAGAACAGACACAAGACACAAAAACAGACTGAACAAAAAGCAAATAAAGCAGTTTTGGAGTTTTCCTGAAATGGAAATCTGTTGTTCTTGTTGCCTTGTTGCTTTGCCTGGATGTGTTGCTGCTCCTTGGGACTCCCTACTCTTATTAGAACATAGATAAGACCTGCCTTGGACGAGGACAAGTTGACTTAAACAAAAGGAAACCACAAACTGCCTTGTACTTTCTCTGTTTTTAATGGGTTTGCTGGACTCTAACTTGGGGTGTCTGTTTCATGGGGTTTTACTAGACTTCAAAAGGATTTGTCCTGGACAAACTTGTAGCTTAGTGGGTTGGCTTGATGGTAGGCCATGGTGGGGGTGGTTGGGATGCTCTGGTGTACCTCCTAGATACAGGGTTTGTGAATTGGTCTGTCTGAGCCTGAAGGGTTTTGTTTCTGTCTTGTGTGGGTAATGTGGGTTGTGTTGGGGCTTGGCATGGGTTGTTGAGTCTTGGACTGTCTCCCTCACTGTTGTAGCTTGGCATGGCTTGGTCTTGGCTTGTCATAGCTTGTTGTTTGGACCTTGTAACTCTAGCTTCCATCTGAGGGGTCATTGGGGTTAGGCTTGCCTTGTTTGTGGCTTGATCATCAAGGCCCCTTGGGTGAGCTCCTGCTGCACTATCTATGTTCTAAGCCGAGCCAAAGCCGATGCTTATCCGGAGATAATTACGGGTATGTTCTAGATTTTAGAGCAACCGTGCCTTATTTTATTTGATACGGGTGCCTCAATGTCATTCATATCGTCGATAAGCAAGGCGTCTATTGAACTCACTTCTACTGAGGATACCCCCATATCCTTTGCATCCGGGGAAATTATCTCATTTTCCTCTCTTTACCCTAACGTCCCTATCTCCCTTGCGGAAACAACCTATCCCGCTAACCTCCTTAAGTTCGCCCTAGGGGAATTTGATGTAACCCTAGGTATGGAATGGTTAGCTTTGTACCATGCTAGATTCGAGTGTAGAGATCAAAAGATCTACCTTAAGAGTCCTTTAGGAGTCAGAATAACCTATAAGGGATCTCATTCCCGAATGGGTATGCGATTCGTTTTTGCGATGAAGTTGATGAGTAAGGTAAGAAAGGGCCACCAAGCATTCTTGTGTGTTGTAACTTCTACATCTACCTCCTTGCCCAATATTAAAGATTTACTTATAGTACGTGACTTTGTTGATGTGTTCCCGAAAGACTTGCCCGGGATTCCCCCCGAGCGTGATGTTGAATTTTCCATTGATCTTATGCCCAGAACAGGATCCATTGCCA
>JAIUZE010018380.1:0-16799 GCA_022085475.1 Heliosperma pusillum
TTCAACTAATCAGCTCCAGTCCCAAGATAACGCTTTTTCGTTGAGTCCAATCCAATTTTAGCTTGTGATCGTATCACCCTACTTAACCGAGGTAAAAAGGGACCCACGAGCGTGGTAGCCCTAATGAACACGGGATTCATAGGTGTTATTAATTGGTAAGGCTAATCTCAATTTTTAAACATGTGAGAGATCTTGTCAATTTAGTTATTAATTCCCTATAAGTGAACTAAGTCGGTGAATGTGAATAACGTTGAATTGACAATAACGGTAAATTAAATGCATGTGTGACGATTTTGGCATGAGCGGAAATAAAGCAAGCAACCAAGCAACAATAAAATCCTAGTATGGCCACCTAGCTAATCAAATTAACTAGATAGTTACAAATTCGGAAACCAACTCCTTTTGTCCCTTGCCTCTTCACTTGGAACACCTCAAAAAGGGCACCGTCTGAGGGGATGTCAACGTTCTTCAAAAAAAATAAGTACAAATGTACAAATATACAAATTCCTATTATACATTTATACTATAAAATAAAATTATTAAATTATACAAACCGGCGATACGAGATCGCAATAAAATTACAACCAAAAACGTTATTCCCTTACATTACGGGTAAAAACGATAAAAATTAACTAGGCCATACTAGGTACAAAATTTGCATAAATTATTAAATAAATGACATTCATTCATTCAAACATAAATAAAATAAATTGCTGCAAAATTCATGCCAAAATCGTCCTAAGTTCAATTCATGCTCATTGTAGCTCGATTTCTTCCGGGATTCACCCGGGATTCATTGATTTTAAACCATTAAAAATCAATATCAACATTTAAATCTCATTTAAATTCAAAATAATTAACTAAACTGATTTAGAACTCAAAACTAGTCACTACTAATTTTGTTGGTCATTAATTAGATCGATTTGATTTCATTTGCTAAATATTACGGTTTAATCATAACAATTATGAAATAAAACCAAAATAAAATATAAACATCATAAAATTTGAAACCAAAAATTTTTGTACATTCTGGAACAATTACAGGAACTATAAAAATAAAAAAACATTTGCTCAAAAAATTTTAATTAATTTTATTAACAAATAGCTTTGTATTTAATGGTTTTATCAAATAAAAACATTAGATATAGTAAAACAGTGAAACAAATTATGAAATTTCACCAAGTATATCAAAATCAAAAGTTAAAATGTACAACAAAATTTCAAGACCAGAAATGGACGTTTCAATTTTATGAACATTATAATCTCATATTATCGACTTTTATCGTATAAAAATCAATAAACATGCAATACGTAAGTAAAAGTCACGAAATTTTACATACAATATGTAAGACATGCATGTGAGATGATATTAAAATTTCATAGCCATAATCAACATGCAACTAGTTTTAGTTAACTTTTAACTCATAAAATGCATGTTAACTCGGTTTAAACGCCAAAAATCAAAATAAATAGCAAATTAATCCCTAAAATCACGAAATTTGACCACAAACATTTTGAGGTCAGTAGGTATACATTCACCAAAACAATTTGTCAGAATCGTATTTTAACTCAAAATCTTTGATTTATTAGTTATCTTATAACTTTAATAAAAATGTCCAAAATGAACATGCATGCTACAAGCTAGCTCTGATACCACATGAAAGTCCATAGACCGTAATTAGACTCTCTAATTAGTTGCTAAATTACTTGTTAATTAGTATTTAATGATCTATGTAACATGCATGCAAATATAAAGACATTTATAAAAGAAGAAATTTTCTCACATTGATATGGAAATAATATGGGCACAACAAGAACACCTTCTTGTGTTCTTGAGCTAATAATATGGATGAACAAGAAATCTCCAAACTAGAAGACCTCCTTCAAGTTGCACCAAGATGAACCCAAATAATCTACCCTTATTATTAACTTGATAATAAGATAGATATTATACTACTAATATTATGGCTATATTACTACACTAGTAATACTTAGTAAATATTAGTATTTGAGAGTTTTTAGAGAGAACATGAGTTTTGAGAGAAGTAAGGAAAACAAGCATGAATAAACAAATGAAATGAACAACCATATTGCCCTTATAAAGGCAATATGGCCGGTCCATATGAGCATCACAAGGCTCTCATTTTGTTTATTTTAATCACATGCATTAGGGTGGAGTGTTGTAGTATAAGTGATGATTATATTCTACTTGTTATGTCACTTTCAATTGGTAACTAAAGAGAGTAAACAAGAGCAACAATCATCACCATGTAACTAGCAATCTAACCGGCCACAATGGCCTAGTTTGGTCCATTTTGATTTCTGATATTTGTCTCACAAATACTTATTGATCATATGGTTAATTATCTTGTATAATTAAGTGTTAATTTGATCATATAACAATTATATGACTCAATTAAATAACTAATATGTACTTAACATTTTAAGTAATATTTTACCATTATATCAATATATAATGGGTCCCACAATGCTTAGTTAATTTATTTTACAACTCATTGTAAATATAATTAACTAATTACCTCTATCTCAAAACCTCAACTAATTTAGTAATTTAACGATTAATTACTAAGTTAAATCTTATTTAATCGTATTAAAATACGATATAAATTTATTAGTCAATTATCGCATAATTGAAAAAAACGTTTAATCGAATTTGAGTTCTTAACTCAATTTCTAACAATTAACTCTCGTACATATCGAATATATGTAATGTACTAATTAACTGTATCGTATACAAATAATTAGTTACTATTTATATTTCATCCTTTAGGTGTGACCGAAAGGGATCAGTTGATCACCGCCCTCAAACGACAATAACGTCAAACTTTAGTCAGCCAACCGTTATTGATTTACGTTAATCAACTGACTAATCATATATATAGTCAATAAATATCCTAATTATATTCCTTAATAAGATTTATCATGTGGCGCACTATTGTGGAGGACACCTACTCCAACAGGAATATGATTCCCAATGAGTAGTATGTCATCGATATACAAGACTAGAAAAGTTACTTTACTCCCACTAAACTTTATGTATAAACATGGTTCCTCGACACTTCTAGTGAAACCATTTTGATTAATTACATGATCGAAATGATGATTCCAACTCCTGGATGCTTGTTTAAGACCATAGATGGATCTCTTAAGTTTGCATACCTTCTTAGGATTTGATGGATCTACAAAACCTTCAGGTTGTGTCATGTACACTTCTTCTTCTAGAATCCCATTCATGAAAGCGGTTTTGACATCCATTTGCCAAATCTCATAATTATGAAATGCGGCAACCGCTAAGATAATCCTTATCGACTGAAGCATGGCGACTGGGGTGAAATTTTTGTCATAGTGAAGATCATTAACTTACACTGAAGAGGTCTTACCTCCTTAGGTAAATCAACCAAGTCCCATACTTGATTGTCGTACATAGAATCCATTTCGGATCGCATGGCTCCTAGCCATAGCTTTGCGTCGGGACTAGAAATGGCTGCTTTGTAGGTAGTAGATTCGTTACTTTCTAAAAAATAACACATTAAAGTCACCACCTTCCTCTATAATACCAAGGTATCTATCAGGTTGATGACTAATTCTGCTTGACCTCCTAGGTTCCGAAGGAATTATGACCCCATTAGACGAAGAGGGAACGTTTTCCTCATTTTCCTCTACGTCCTTTTCGGTTTGTTGCTCTTGGACTTCGTCAAGTTCAAATTTTCTCCAACTCTGTCTTTTAGAAATAAAATCGTTTTCTAAAAAGACTGCATCACGAGACACAAACACTTTGTCCTCGTGTTTATTGTAGAAGTAATAACCATGTGTTTACCTTGGATATCCTACAAATAGACATTTGTCGGATTTGGGTTCGAGTTTATCATCAGACTTATTCTTAACAAACGCCTCGCATCCCCAAATTCTCATGAACGGCATATAAGGGACTTTCCCTGTCCATATCTCATATGGAGTCTTTTTTGCCGCTTTAGTCGGGTTTCGATTTAGTGAGAATATTGCAGATAAGATAGCGAAACCCCAAAAATAATCAGGAAGCTCTGTTAGACTCATCATGGATCGAACCATATCTAATAAAGTTTGATTTCTCCTTTAAGCCACACCATTTAATTGAGGTGTGCCAGGAGGAGTCCATTATGATATTATACCACAATCTTTTAGGTGTGAATCAAATTCATTGTTCAAGTATTTACCACCACGATCGGATCGTAGGGCTTTAAACTTTCTATTCAATTGGTTTTCTACTTCATGTTGAAATTCCTTGAACTTTTCAAAAGCATCACTTTTGTGCCTCATCAATTAGACATACCCATATCTACTCAATTCGTCGGTAAAAGTAATGAAGTAGTAATCATCACCTCTAGCTTGGAGAGTCATTGGGCCGCACACATCCGTATGTATAAGGCCTAATACTTCACTTGCTCGTGTCCCTTTTCCCGTAAAAGGAACATGAGTCAGCTTGGAGAGTCATTGGGCCGCACACATCCGTATGTATAAGACCATAAGATTCGTAATCGAATGGTTTGTGTACTTTAAATGAAACAAGTCTCCTTATGCGTCGTTCGTTTATGTGCCCTAAACGACAACGCCAAAGGTATGATTGATTTGGTTCACCTGTTTTAAGCCTCTTGTTTTCTACATGACATACCTCTTTTGCAATATCTAGAACATAAATATCTCCAATAGAAATGGCATCGCCATAAACCATTTCATTAAAAGAAAAAGTACAACGATTGTTCTTAATCGAAAAAGAAAAACCTTCCATGTCTAACACAGAAATAGAGATAATGTTCATGGTAAGAGTTGGTACATAGTAGCAATTATTTAAATACAACTCTAAACCATTAGGCAAAAGAATAACGTAGGTGCTCACGGAAACTGCGGCTACCTTAGCTCCATTTCCCATGCGCAAGTCCACGTCACCCTTGGCTAGTGCTTGCGCGTCCTTCAGCCCCTGTACATGATTACAAAGGTGAGAACCACAACCGGTATCAAATAACCAAGAAGATGTACTAGCAAAGTTAATATATATCATATAGAGCGATGAAAGAATTTTACCTTACGTTGTCACACAACCGTCTTTCTTGTCTTTCAAGTATTAGGGGCAATTGCGTTTCCAATGCCCTTTGCCATTACGATAATAACAATCCGCGTCCGCGTGTTTGTTGACTTTGGGCTTGGGCTTCACAAAGACCTTGCCCTTTCCCTTGCCATCTTTTTTGAAAAGAGTCTTACCCTTTCCTTTGTCCTTCTTCACTCCAAGGTTCATGTTCTTCTATCGCATTGAAATAACATCCTTGGTTTCACTCTCACTAGCCTCCATGTCCCTCTCCGCTTGTGTGAGGAGTGCAAGGACTTCATGGAAACTCTTTTCCATGTTGTTCATGTTGTAGTTCACCCTAAAGTGGGTGAACTTTGGTGTGAGTGAATGAAGGATTCTACCCACCACTAGCTCCTTAGAAATCTTGCACCCTAGACGCTCTAAGGTGTCGGCATCCTCAATCATTTTGAGCAGATGTGAGCCAACCTTTGTGCCCTTTTGGAGCTTAGTCTCAAAAAATTTTGTGGCCGCCTTATTTTAAAGAATTTTAGGGGCTCGCGAAATCATTGATGTTATCCTCGTGAATATCCCATATTTATTGAGAGATATCAATTGGAGTTTGAGTTTGGGTGAGATGGACCAAATCAAGACATTCTTGACGTCATTGGCAACCTTCAAATAAAGATCATATTCGGCCCGAACCGGCGCGGTCGACCTTGATCCGGGTTCGGTGGGAGGGGCTTCGATCAAATAGCGAAGCACGTTATCGGATATCGCGGAGCTCTTGATCGTTGATTCCCATTTAACAAAGTTACTACCGTCATCTTTTAGGACACATTTGTCCATGACAGACCTCAACCATGAGTCCTTACCCAAGGTTGCGGTATTCCATGATGTTGACATTGTGCGAATATGGTTACTACAAGAAAAAGAAATATATAAACATTCACTGTTATGATAATTTACTTGAAAATATTTTAACCAAGTTTAGCATTTATATAGTGACCCCGCACTAAATTATATAAATGATTCCAAGAACCATCTTTAAACAAAAATAGTCCCAAGATAACGCTTATCTCGTTGAGTCAAATCCAATTTTGGCTTCTGATCGTATCACCCTACTTACCCGAGGTAAAAAGGGACCACGAGCGTGGTAGCCCTAATGAACACGGGATTCATAGGTGTTATTTATTGATAAGGCTAATCTCAATTTTTAGTTAAGTGAGAGATCTTGTCAATTTAGTCATTAATTCCATATAAGTGAACTAAATCGGTGAATTGTGAATAATAATGAATTGACAATAGCGGAAACATAAAATGCATGTGTGACGATTTTGGCATGAGCGGAAATAAAGCAAGCAACCAAGCAACGGAAAAATCCTAGTATGGCCACCTAGCTAATCAAATGAACTAGATAATTACAAATTCGGAAACCAACTGCGTGGTTCCTTGTCTCTTCACTTCGAACGCCTTCCAAAAATGGGACAGTCTTGGGGGAGTCACCGGTCTTCATGTGACAACCCTCGCGAATGCGGAAATAAAACATACAAGCATGTGATTTAATTAGCGAAACTACGGTGTTTTTAAAACTTTTTACATGCCAATAGAAAATACAAGGAGTGTCAAATATTACAAACCAATAAAAATACCACAAGAGTCGTAGTCTCTCAAAGTGTTAACAAAAGACAAAGTTATTAGCATCTAGCTAAAGAACGTCTAGAGGTGTTTCATCCAGGGACAACGCCCGCTAGCTCACACCCGACCCCAAAATATCAAGCAAAATGCCATCCAATCAAGCAACCTGTTCATCCATGAAAAACATGAACGCCACAGTCAGTGGGGAGTAACTCCGGGTTCTCCCAGCCATATCACATTAAACGTACATCAAAGGAAATACAAAAGTAGAGCATGCATACATATAGATATACATGTGAGAAACGATAAGAATAAATAGGCAATTCATTATCCAATTATAAGAGCATAAGAGATACAAGTCCGAATCCATCATGTTATACAAAGACTCGGGGAAGACACTCTTAGGCAACCGAATACGCTCACTAGGGCTTACATCTTACCGTTAGCGATATAAGTTTGATAAGATTGAGACTCGACAAACAAACCATGCCAAGTCAATGATCACCATAAATTCATCATATTATCATCCATTCAAACATAGCAATACATTGACGATGCCCAATCATGCAATGACCATGAATAATAAATCATGAAATCACGCGTTCAAGAACGACGACACAAAACGACATCTCTCACGGTAAATGAAACACACTAGCACCGTGTACATGGCAAGTATGATTAAAAGGCATCCACGGGATAAGACATTTCCCTGAACGCATACACGATTCAATTCATTTCGTATATGTAGACTAATTTCCTCCTGGTAGAACGACGATATAAATACCCGGTCCTAGTCTAAATCTGTCCAGAATCCCGAAATCACATTTTCCGGTTCGACATGCGATAAACGTTTCGCATCCAAGACTCGGTCAATCAAAGACGCCGAGTACCCCAAATTCGGTAGATCAATTCACGAAAGAGGCGGAAAAGAGCACAAGCCTCATAACAAGCGGTACGCTACATGCAAATAACACCACCTCGCAAGTACACAACATTTGACGGCCGGGTCGATCAACGCATAGCGTTCAACTCCCAACAAAGTCGTCGTATGCCCACTAACACATGCATTTAAGCAGTAGGATACCTCTCCGTTCCGACATTCCAGCCTTACGAACGGGAAGGTAGCCAAGGGAATGAGAGTACAAAGCACAAGACAAAACAGTGCTCAAACCGTATCATTTTTAAAAACCGACTCAAAGTGGGACATAGCAAAAACCGTCACAAAACATGTGATACAAGCGAATGAAATATCATATATCCAAAACATGAATATTATAAGTCACTACGTAAAATTATACGATAAACAAATCATGCGAACTATTATAAATTACGAGTTTTAGAGATTTTAATAAAAAAAACACAGCCGTGTTACAGGCCGGTCTGGAGGCCGGCGGCCGGTACCCCGGCTCGGAGCACAACTACACACAAAAAGCAAATTTGGAAACTAACTGAAACAAGGGTCCATTTCAAACGGTCATAACTAGAGTTCTAGATATGCAAATACAGAAATTCCAAATCGAGGTGATAGCTTATCCTCTTACGATTCCAACGATAGGTCATAAGCCCAAAACAAGCAAGTAACGAAGGAGATATGATCATTCTACGAAAAAGGGTCGGTGCAGTGAGTTCCCAGCCGGCCACTGGACCGGCGACCGGGCACCCGGCTGAGACAACATCAACCCGTGAGCAACATACACAACTCTATCATTTCAAATTCTCATAATCTACTTCTATTAACTATCAACAATCAATATTCATCATCAACAATCATCAACTAACAACAATCATCATCAATTACATAAATCCTAAGCTTACTAATCGTATTCTAAATACGAATTCTAGCATATAAAGCATGTAAAACACGTAAATGATACCGAGTAACCCTTCACCGTTACCTTTTCGCGTCTTCAACTGATTTCTAAGCTTTCCTAAGTCTCCACCTACAATTAGATTATAAATGATGAATATATTTCACCTTTGAGAAAGACGGATAAATTGAAAAGCTGGAAAGACGGTAATTTTATTACCAATACGGATAGAGGAAGATAAGAGGGGAAGAATAAGACGAACTTACGTGAATTTGAGCAAGAAACGAATGAGATACGATGATTATAAATTTGGAAAGATTATGGAGGCAAGGTTTTTGATGGTTTCTTTGGAATGAAGTAAGTTAAGTTGTGTTTGTGTATGAACTAGGTTAAGGGAGGTAGTATGAGTTATGTAAGGAAAAAGTCAACAAAAGTCAAACTCGCCTTAAGACGGGATTCTAATGGAATCTCGCGGAAATTCCAAATACGAACTCGAAAATTCTAAATTCGACTCGGAAAATTAAATTTACGATTAAAACTAAAATTCGCTGAAAAGTGTCTGTAAAATATTTTTACTAGAAAAATAGGGTACATTTGCGGGTGTTACAATCACCCCACCTTTTAAAAAGTTTCGTCCTCGAAACTTGAGAGTAGAAAACCAAAAGTATCAAAGACAAGAATCGGTTTTAAAAATCAACAAGAAAGCTTTTACAAGGTAAACATTTATGAAACGAAGTTCTTCTCGAAAACGATTTAAAGAGAATTTTCATAAGTGTGGAACTTACTTACGGATCTCAAGAGTGCCCGTCGCGAACGAGAACTCTAATTATCCAGATCAAATCAAAGTCGAAATAGTGAAACCGAAAATCAAACAACGTTAGTAAGTGTAGGATTAGTTATCAGACGTCTCCAATAACAAGTGCAAACATCCAACCAAACGCAAAATCCAAGTATAAAAGCAAAAGAAATCTATTTTCCCCAAAAAGGAGGTACAAAAACCATCTTTAGACTTCTTTGAAACGTTAAATTAGAAATATAATATGGAAATTTGAAGGTTTTATCAACGATAAAAATCAAATAACAGGACATTACACGCACATAAAGCAACTCACACATTTCACACACAATTCAGGGTAACAAAATATATACTAAACACGCAAAAACGAAACAAATCGAACTCTTAGGGAAAGGAAGAATCACGATGAAATCGGTACGAAGATCTACAAGAATTCGATAGTACCAACTCTACTCATACTCTAATCCTCAAGAGGATGTAATTTACCCAAGTTACACCTCATCATTTTAAATCATTAGATTTCTACTGAAATCCTTCATAACCACGAGACCTCAAGTCATCAACCTAACCATTCAAACCTAATTAGCATCGACTAGGGTCCATAGATTGTAATCAGCAGGAGAGGTCCTTTAACGTACTATAAAATTCTTAGATTCATCATACTCTATCTGAGACCACTAACCAAAGAAATCTCATCTTAGGGGACCATATCTACTAACAACCACAAAGTGAACGGTCCTTACCATAAAATCCTGTGATCCAAATTATTCCAAAACTCATTATCCTAAATTTACAATGAACTTTCTCATCCTCGAAAGTCAAAACACAATCAACGCAACAAACACAATTATCTAAGATCCAACTAGCCTCATCCAAATTCTCACGACAAGGGAAAATCCACAGTCCGATATCGATTATAATGACTCTTTAATATGCCATAACATCTTTAATTCGATCATTACTACGCTCGAAGCCTCAAATATAAAATAGTCACATTAGCAAACCATGGTGGTTACCAACCCTGAAGGTAAATGGGTTCACCATTCTAACTCTATAATCCATAACAACTGAGCACTCACTATCCAAAGCTTGCAACGAATATTTCTCAATCTCAAACTATGATTCCTTAAGAATAAAAGAAAATTACTAATTCTGAATCACAAAGACCAAGACAACCATTCGAATCATCTAGATCATCTAAAACTCAAAATGAATCAATTTTCATTTATGACAATACTCCTCAAACTTTGGGTACCGGCTTAATTACCCTAAAGCAAAAATCTCTTTTAGAATTCATCAATTAGAGACATCAAATTCCTAAATGATATCCCAAGCAACTGATATAATACTCAACAACAACGAATATCATCTCGCTCAACTTGATTCCCAAAATAGCACTACACTAGCAAGCTCAATAAATGAAGCCACCAAGAGAGTACAATACCACCAACAGATTCATCCTAAGGTTTAAATCCCAATCCTATTCATGATCAAAATCAACACGAAGCTAGCTAACAACCTAATCATCTCACCAGAGGAAAGACAATGACACCATGACATTGGAAACGATAGGAGATTTCGAGGGAAACACGAACGCGATAAGATCGGACGAAAATTAGAGGAACGCTAGAGGCAGGGAGCCAAAAGCTAGATATTGGATAGATATAGCCATGAAGATAGCCAGGCAAAGGAAAAGATAAGAGAAAACATTTTCCTAGGAATCAGGTTTAGTAGGAACTTGCATGAAAGGAAATGGAAAGGGATAATGGCACGAGAAAAAGGTTTAAGGTTTAATCCACAAAATTCCCTTTTCAAACTCAGGGCGATAGCAAAGCAAATCATCTCAATAACAATGGTCTCTTCCAAGGGACCCTCGTACCACAAATCATCGGAGTAAGGTACACCTAGTTTTAACAAATCGATTACAACCCAATTCATCGCCCTTTCATATAACACGGATTCCCAAATGCGGAATTGCAACTCAAGCATAGTAACATTCTCTCAACTCCAAAATTTGACACACTCTCAAAGGTTTCAAAACCGAAGGTCTAACAAGGACTTCTTCATAAAAATCTCTTTTCAACTCTTATGGTCATCAAGGTCAAACACCATACAAAACGTCATCATCAAAATCATATAGCCCACGAGTTCATTATTAACAAAGTACAACCTCAAGTCAAACATCATCATTAACGTCCCAAGGTATTTCCATCATAGCGCACATCATCGAATCTCGCTCATATCTATCATCCTCAAGTAATATGGTTCAACTTACCGAAACCCTTACTACTTCAAACGAGTCTCCGATACCATAAGATAAGATCATATCTTTAAATCCAAGAACTATAGCCAAATGCTTTTCCACCAAGCCTATACTCACCAACACACAATAGGAAACCACAAGACGTCACTTAATCTCAAAAGTATTTCGCATCTCAAGATATCATTCAAAGCTTCCTATTTACACCAATTAGACCTATCGTAAGCATGGTCTTCAAAACAATACTAAACTTCTAAGTCCAAAAGACTAAATTACTAATTGAGTTAAGAAGTCATAGCCAACTCATTCAACCTTACACCATCGAATATCATGACTATTTACACACAGTCATGGCAAGCATCAAGCTTAAAATAAATCATCAACTTATCTTACTACCTTTCCTTAGAGTTACAACAACCAATCATCAATATAGGGTGAATTTAGATCTACACCATTTTCCTCAAATCACAATTCATTCTAACAATCACTAATATTCCACAAAATTCAAAGTTCTTCCGACCAAGTAATATACCCAACCACAAACAAGGGTGACATCCAAAAAATGTTACATGAGGAAGGTAAGGATACAAATGGTAAGATGGAGGAAACTATCAAGAGTAATTTCCAAGAGGCAAACAAGTTGGAAGAGAAAGAAGCGCCTAGATAGAAGGAAGAGAGCATAATACATTAAGGACGAGAGAAATCATAGATGAGGAAGAAATACACTTCAATTAGGCTTGTCAATCTTCAACTCTTCGGTAGAGGATACTTCTTCTGGGTAACACAATGATCCACCTTAAGACGGTAGATACAAACAAACATAACATCACTCAACACAATCAACAAACAAGTTAGAACCTAACAAACATCAAGTACACCAAAGGCTACCACCTTAGGTCCTTAAGTCTACCCATCTCTCATTTATTATTTCAAGGTCAAGTAATTTAAGTTTAGGGTTCACGTGTGTGCGTCGGGAGCGATAAAGCTCTGATACCAACTGTGACAACCCTCCCGAATGCGGAAATAAAACATACAAGCATGTGATTTAATTAGCGAAACTACGGTGTTTTTAAAACTTTTTACATGCCAATAGAAAATATGAGGAGTGTCAAATATTACAAAACAATAAAAATACCACAAGAGACGTAGTCTCTCAAAGTGTTAACAAAAGACAAAGTTATTAGCATATAGCTAAAGAACGTCTAGAGGTGTTTTATCCAGGGACAACGCCCGCTAGCTCACACCCGAACCCAAAATATCAAGCAAAATGCCATCCAATCAAGCAACCTGTTCATCCATGAAAAACATGAACGCCACAGTCAGTGGGGAGTAACTCCGGGTTCTCCCAGCCATATCACATTAAACGTACATCAAAGGAAATACAAAAGTAGAGCATGCATACATATAGATATACATGTGAGAAACGATAAGAATAAATAGGCAATTCATTATCCAATGATAAGAGCATAAGAGATACAAGTCCGAATCCATCATGTTATACAAAGACTCGGGGAAGACACTCTTAGGCAACCGAATACGCTCACTAGGGCTCACATCTCGTCGTTAGCGGTATAAGTTTGATAAGATTGAGACTCGACAAACAAACCATGCCAAGTCATGCAATGATCACCATAAATTCATCATATTATCATCCATTCAAACATACCAATACATTGACGATGCCCAATCATGCAATGACCATGAATAATAAATCATGAAATCACGCATTCAAGAACGACGACACAAGACGACATCTCTCACGGTAAATGAAACGCACTAGCACCGTGTACATGGCAAGTATGATTAAAAGGCATCCACGGGATAAGACATTTCTCTGAACGCATACACGATTCAATTCATTTCGTATATGTGCACTAATTTCCTCCGGTAGGACGACGATAATAATACGGTCCTAGTCTAAATCTGGCCAGAATCCCGGAATCGCATTTTCCAGTTCGACGTGCGATAAACGTTTCGCATCCAAGACTCGGTCAATCATATGACGCCGAGTACCCCATATTCGGTAGAATAATTCACGAAAGAGGCGGAAAAGAGCTCAAGCCTCAAAACAAGCGGTACGCTACATGCAAATAACACCACCTCGCAAGTACACAACATTTGACGGCCGGGTCGAACAACGCATAGCGTTCAACTCCCAACAACGTCGTCGTATGACCACTAACACATGCATTTAAGCAGTAGGATACCTCTCCGTTCCGACATTCCAGCCTTACGAACGGGAAGGTAGCCAAGGGAATGAGAGTACAAAGCACAAGACAAAATAGTGCTCAAACCGTATCATTTGTAAACACCGACTCAAAGTGGGACATAGCAAAAACCGTCACAAAACATGTGATACAAGCGAAAGAAATATCATAAGTCCAAAACATTGATATTATAAGTCACTACGTAAAATTATACGATAAACGAACCATGCGAACTATTTTAAAATACGAGTTTTAGAAATTATAAGAGGAAAACACAGCCATGTTCCAGGCCGGTCTGGAGGCCGGCGGCCGGTACCCCGGCTCGGAGCACAACTACACACAAAAAGCAAGTTTGGAAACTAACTAAAACAAGGGTCCACTTCAAACGGTCATAACTAGAGTTCTAGATATGCAAATACAGAAATTCTAAGTCGAGGTGATAGCTTATCCTCTTACGGTTCCAGCGATAGGTCACAAGCCCAAAACAAGCAAGTAACGAAGGAGATATGATCATTTTACGAAAAAGGGTCGGTGCAGTGAGTTCCCAGCCGGCCACTGGACCGGCGGCCGGGCACCCGGCTGGGACAACATCAACCCGTGAGCAACATACACAACTCTATCATTTCCAATTCTCATAATTTACTTCTTTTAACTATCAACAATCAATATTCATCATCAACAATCATCAACTAACAACAATCATCATCAATTACATAAATCCTAAGCTTACTAATCGTATTCTAAATACGAATTATAGCATATAAAGCATGTAAAACACGTAAATGATACCGAGTAACCCTTCACCGTTACCTTTTCGCGTCTTCAATTGATTTCTAAGTTTTCCTAAGTCTCCACCTACAATTAAATTATAAAAGATGAATATATTTCCACTTTGAGAAAGACGGATAAATTGAAAAGCTGGAAAGACGGTAATTTTATTACCAATTCGGATAGAGGAAGATAAGAGGGGAAAAATAAGACGAACTTACGTGAATTTGAGCAAGAAACGAATGAGATACGATGATTATAAGTTTGGAAAGATTATGGAGGCAAGGTTTTTGATGGTTTCTTTGGAATGAAGTAAGTTGAGTTGTGTTTGTGTATGAACTAGGTTAAGGGAGGTAGTATGAGTTATGTAAGGAAAAAGTCAACAAAAGTCAAACTCGCCTTAAGACGGGATTCTCATGGAATATCGCGGAAATTCCAAATACGAACTCGGAAATTCTAAATTCGACTCGGAAAATTAAATTTACGATTAAAACTAAAATTCGCTGAAAAGTGTCCGTAAAATATTTTTACTAGAAAAATAGAGTACATTTGCGGGTGTTACACTTCATAATAATTAAAGATATATAAATACCTATTATACATTTTTTCTATAAAATGAAACTATTAATTATTACAAACCGGCGATACGAGATCTCAATAAAAAAAACAACCAAACCGTTATTCCCTTACGTTACGGGAAATAACGTTTAAAAATAACTAGACCATACTTGGTACAAAATTTGCATAAATTATTAAATTAATGACATTCATTCATTCAACCATAAATAAAGTAAATTGCTGCAAAAGGCATGCCAAAATCGCCCTAAACACATTAATGCTCATTGTAGCTCGATTTTACGGGATTTATTAATATTTAACCATTAAAAATAATAATCACCATTTAAATCTCATTTAAATTCAAACTAATTAACTAAGCTATTTTAGAACTTAAAATTAGTCCCTACTAATTATATTGGTCATTAACTAGTTCGATTTGTATTTATTTGCTAAATATAACGGTTTAATCATAACTTTTATGAAATAAACCCAAAATAAAATATAAACATCATAAAAGTATGTAATCAAAAATTTTGTACATTCTGGAACATTTCTAGAAACTCATAAATCAAAACATATTTGCCCAAAAATTTATTTAATTTTTTGTGAACAAATAGCTTTATATTTAACGGTTTTATCAAATAAAAACCATTAAATATAGTAAAAGAGTGAAAACAATTACAAAGTTTCACCAAGGTGAAAACAAACAGAATGTAAAATGTACCAAAAACTTTCATGACCATAAAACGACGTTTCAATTTTATGAACATTGTAATCTCATATTATCGACTTTTATCTCATAAGAATAAATAAACATGCAATACTTAATTAAAAGTCACTTAATTTTATATATAGTATGTAAAACATGCATGTGAGATCATATTAAAATTTTATGGCCAGAATCAACATGCAACTATTAAAATAACAAATGCATATTAACTCGGTTTAAAATCCAAAAATCAAAATAAATAGCAAATCAATCCCTGAAATCACGAAATTTGACTACAAACATTTTTAAGTAAGTAGGTATACATGCTCCAAAAATTTCCGTCCAATTCATATTTTAACTCCAACTTTTGATTTATTAGTTATCTTATAACTTTAATAAAAATGCCAAAATGAACATGCATGCTACAAGCTAGCTCTGATACCACATGAAAGTCCATAGACCTTAATTACACTCCTCTAATTAGTCACTAAATTACGTGTTAATTTAGTGTTAAAAGAAGAAATTTCCTCACATTGAATTGAAAATAATTGGGCACAATAAGAACTTCTTCTTATTGTTCTTGAGCTATAATAAAGGATGATCCTAGAACAATCTGTAAAGAAGAAGACCTCCTCTTAATTGCACCAAGATGAAACAAAATAATCTAACCTTATTATTAACTAGATAATAAGATAGATATAATCTACTAATATTAGTATATATTACTACACTAGTAATACTTAGTAAATATTAGATATAATCTAATCTTATTGTTCTTAGATTCATCATACTCTATCTGAGACCACTAACCAAAGAAATCTCATCTTAGGGGACCATATCTACTAACAACCACAAAGTGAACGGTCCTTACCATAAAATCCTCTAATCCAAATTATTCCAAAACTCATTATCCTAAATTTACAATGAACTTTCTCATCCTCGAAAGTCAAAACACAATCAACGCAACAAACACAATTATCTAAGATCCAACTAGCC
>JAIUZE010018383.1:0-18387 GCA_022085475.1 Heliosperma pusillum
CATGCTCGAATAAAGATTCATTTATCAGTTAAGTTACTCTCTAGTCGGGGAAACCACTCTTGATACTGATCACTTGTAAACTACGACCTTTGTGAATACGGACTTTGCAAAATGGTTTACATGGAGTGGGAGAAATTTATTATGGATATGAGAATCGGTTATCGCACATACACTTGTACGGACAAGTGGGAGATTGTTGGAGCCAGTGTCCTCCACAGTTAGTGCAATAACATAAATAAATCTCTGTAGGTTCACAGGGTATACTTTGTATAATAATCAGTTGATTAACGTTTATTAATAACGGTTGGCTTGCTAGATAAGTTTGACGTTATTGTCATACAGATGGCGGTGATCAACTGGTCCCTAAAAGTCACACCTAAAGGATGTGTTTGAGAGATGTGATTATTTGAGAAAATAATCATATTGATGCCCTATTATATGACTAAAAGGTTAGTCAGTGTATTTGACTAAAAGGTTAGTCAATGTGATGATGAGACGATTATTTAATAACGATTAAATAATATAAGCTGAGACGAATTAAAAGTAATTCGTAATTAAATATAAACTGTTGTATTTAATTAGCATATATATAATGTAAGCTTATGCGAATTAAAAAGTTAATTCGTAATTGAATATAAAATGTTATATTGAATTAGCAAATTATAATTATACGGATAATTATAATTAACGTGTATATTATACGATACATTAATAATACACATTATATATTAAAGCGAATTTAACCGGGAAACAGTCGAGATTAAATCTGGAATTTTCGGTCCATGGGTAGTTTTTTTGAGGAGACAAATCTCCTCATATAAACCCTAGGGGAGCCGTTAGAAGTAGACAAGGGAAGCGGGAGAAAATTCTAAACCTAATTCTATTCTCACTTGTGCCTCCATCACACACAAAACACAAAACTAAAAGTTAACAGTAACTTTTGATTCTCTTTCTAGCAAAGGAGAAGGGCATATCTCATACAATTTTGGGTGAGACGATTAGGAGGATATCTGCTTTGATATCTGTTCTTAGGCCGAATTTACGAGGACTAAAGGTTATTCCTAATCCTTTGTTTATTATGCAATTTTGTTTATGACCCGTTAATCACATAAATCGTAATTTCATTATAATCATGTAAGATTAAAGGAATGTATACGGATATATTCCCACAGAACATACCTCGTGCAATCTCGCTAACGAAGACGACATCCGGAAAGTCGTCATCCGGACCCATTCCCGCTACTACTTGTTGGAGTCGTGCTTCCAACTCCGCCTCAAGTTGGGCCCTAGTTCTCTTCCTTGGTTGTTGTTGAGCCATGGTGAGTTTTTGTGAAAATCAATTGAAATTGGGCAAAATTTTGGGAAAAAATTGAGGTTTTTGATTTGTGGGATGATTTTGTGTTGTGTAGTGGGTTGTTTGTGAGGTTTAATGTTGGATTGGTGGACTTTATGGTGATTGTTGTGGAGTTTTTGTGGGGTTTTTGAAGGAAGAAAGAGAAAGGAAGAAGAGAAATTGAAGAAGAATGAGGAAAGAAAATGAGCTCACGAGTGATTATAGGCCTCGGGTGAGTTCTGGGCCAGTCTAGGCACCGGCCGCCGGTCGACCGGCCTGGAACCCAAAGTGATTTTTTTGATTTTTGGCCTTCGTCATTTTTTTTCAATACTGGTGTGTTCCCAGCTGGTCGACGCACCGGCCGCCGGTACCCCGGCCAGGAACGCAGTTAAAAATCTTCAACTTTCAAAATTTCAGTGATATTGTGCTCCAGGCCGGTCGGCACACCGGCCGCCGGCTGCCCGGCCTAGAGCACGACTCTCAAATTTCCAAAAATTCAACTCCTATGATTATGTGTTCCAGGCCGGTCGGCACACCGGCCGCCGGCTGCCCGGCCTGGAACACCTGCTACTCAATTCTTCAATCTTCAAACTTTACCTTCTAGAGTGCTCTGGGCCGGTCTGGGCACCGGCTGCCGGGTACCCGGCCTGGAGCACTTATACCTTATTCTCCTCACCTTCAAGTTCACTACAAAAATTCCCTAAGTCACCCACAATCTCGACTCAACCAACATTTCCCCAATGACACGGTTCTGAACCAAACCCGACTACAATTGTTTCAAACCTACCTAAGACTTCTTCCAAGGACCAAGACACCCGAGTACACAATCTCAAATCTTCACAACTACTCCTAAAATGCATGCTATATACAAAAAATTGGTGGTTATTGAGGGACTCCACCAAACCTATCAAAGCATAAGAACTTACAAGCAAGACTCTTCCTCAGGAAGTGGATCCCCAAGAAAGAGTACTTCAACTGTTCCTTTCTCATCTCCATCAAAGTATCTCTTCACTCTATGGCCATTTAATTTGAAATTTCCACCCTCTTCACTCCAAAGTTCGAATGCTCCATGAGGTGATATGTCAATAACTTTGAAGGGCCCCGACCATCTCGACCGTAGCTTCCTCGGAAACAAATTGACCCTAGAATTATAGAGTAAGACTTGATCACCCACTTTTATATCTTTCTCAACCAATTTGGCGTCATGCCATTTGTTTGTTTGCTCTTTGTAAATCTTTGAGCTCTCATAGGCATCAAGTCTTAGTTCTTCAAGTTCACTCATTTGGAGAAAACGTAGCTCTCCGGCCATGTCGATGTCAAAGTTCATTTCCTTTAAGGCCCACCATGCCTTATGCTCCAACTCGATTGGCAAATGACAAGCCTTGCCATAGACAAGCTTGTAGGGAGTTGTGCTGAGGGGAGTTTTGAAGGCGGTGCGAAGGGCCCATAGCACATCGGGGAGCTTTTGGGACCAATCCTTTCTACTTTTGGTTGTGGTCTTCTCCATGACGGCTTTTATTTGACGTTTTAAGACCTCTACTTGCCCACTTGTTTGAGGGTGGTAGGCAAGAGGGGTCTTGTGAGTGACACCATGAGAAGAAAGCAAGATCTTGAAAGTGCTCTTCCTAAAGTGCGAACCCCCGTCACTAATCACCACTCTCGGGGTCCCAAATCTCGGAAAGATAGTGTTTTTGAAGAGCTTGATAACAACTTTAGCATCATTTGTTGGGGTAGCCACGACTTCAATCCACTTGGACACATAGTCCACCGCAACCAAAATGTACTCATTCCCACAAGAGTTTGGGAATGGTCCCATGAAGTCAACTCCCCAACAATCGAAAAGCTCGATCTCAAGAATATTGTGAAGGGGCATCTCATTTCTTTGGCTTATGTTCCCCGTTCGTTGACATCGATCACAAGATTTGACAAAATAGTGGATATCTTTGAACATCGATGGCAAAAAGAAACCACCTTGTAACACCTTTGCAATGGTGCGAGATGTACCAAGGTGGCCCCCATAGGCCGAATTGTGAATCCGATCGACTATTTCCATTCCCTCTTCCCTCGGAACACATCTTCTAAACATGCCATCACCACACTTGCGAAAAAGATGTGGGTCATTCCAAAAGTAGCGTTTTGAGTCATGCTTCAACTTCCTTCTAGCTCTAGCATCCAACTCCTCCGGAATGAACCCGCTCACAATCAAATTTGCCAAGTCCGCAAACCATGGTGATTTACCACCTATCATCATCAAATTATCTTCTCTTAACCACTCATTGATCGGGCCACTCTCATCCTTCAACCCATGATCTTCGGTAGTCAATCTAGATAGGTGGTCGGCAACAACATTTTCTTATATCCAACTTACACACAAATTAGTACTTCAACTACTAAATCCTTAAATTTTCTCAACCATGTTCTCACAATTAGCTCACATCTTAGTCTAGTAAGTTCTCATATTCTTACCTCCACAAAAGTCTATTGACATTTATTCAATTTGAGGCAATCCTTATATCCAACTTACACACAAATTAGTACTTCAACTACTAAATCCTTCAATTTTCTCAACCATGTTCTCACAATTCCAAAAGCCAACCTCAATAATTCAAGTAATAACTCTCCAAACCACTTTTATTAATAATCTCACTCATATTCTACTCAGCCTTATTTACTACTAATAACCTCAACGGACCGATGGTGTCCATCCTCATTTATTCACACTCCTCCTTAACACCTCTCAAAAATTAATATTTATCACATACTGTTAACTTCCCAAATCATACTTAACAATAATCTTTCCTAACCACTAATCAAATCCCATTCACTATCCCCAAGTACATACATGATATTCATCCTTAACTATGTATACCCTTTTATTAACATTTCTCGAAACCCAGACTTATCTCATACCGTTAACATCCAAAAGAATCACACAAACTAGGTTCACCTCTTATTATTTCAACCTCCAATCATATCGACTATACATAAGCTCACATTTTGGTATACATTAAACTAAACTCCCTTTAGCCATCATAATATATTCATACCTCCCTTAATTTCTATGGGTTTTGAATTATGCCCATATGTATATTTCCTTTCTATAATTTATTCTTACCTTCACCATACATCACATATCTTACTCTTTAACGCACTATGCTTATCAATGCCACTCTTCAGTTTAACAATCCATTCGCACCTACTCTCACAATTACATATGACCACATACCCTTCTATAAACGTAGTTCCTAACAAATCTTTTTTTATTTCCTACCCAAACAATACAAACACCATAAGACAAGTAATTGTAGCCCAAATATACTTAAGTTAAGTCACATTGATAAGTTCTAATCATGCCCAATTAAAACTAAACACAAAATCCAAGCCAATCCCTATCAAGATTAATCATCATATTCAACTTCACCCAATTCAATCATGTAGTAAACAAGCTCGTCTCAACTGCTTGACTTTATAACCTCACCCTTCGAACCTCATGGTTTCACAAAACGGTTCAAATCATCATTACTTTGTCATACCTTTCACAAGTCAAGTCCAACCATTTTCAATCCATTTCAATAATACATATTAATAATTTAACAAGTTATAATTCATCACATAAGGTCTATAAATTGTCCATATAGTACATTATTTCATCCATATTATTACCTAGATTACCAATTGTATCATTTATTACAATTTATTCATATCAATAAACATGTAATGCTAAATAGTTCATATTTCATTTATCTTTGCTATCTCAAGTCATCATACATCCAATTCCTTATATTCCACACACATACTTTTCCTCATCATACAGGTTTAACTCATCACTCAACAATTTACTTTTAACACAAGTGTTATTTCTATCATATACATTCATATTTAATTCCTTCAGTTTGTCATGTCAATAATATTATTAGCTTACATTTAGTCAGACATACTTGATTCATTATCCACAACCCTACTTTTAACGCATAAACTACAATCAATACATTTGTTAACACCTTTGAAGCAATTTAAACATTTAAACATTCAATATCAATCAATTAAGCATAGGTTCAAGGATTCACGTTCTGCATATCTCTTGACAAGTTACTCTAATTCACATAGTTCACACAAAATTTTCAATCAATTTCACAAAGCATCCATCCCTAAATATATATTTTTATATATTTTTTTTATAGAAGCTAATTAATACAATTAGAAGTCTCATAATTAATGACATTCAAGTTCACATTCTTATCAATCATTCCACGTTACTCCCCCGTAATACAAGTGTGACACCCTCAAATTTGCGGAAAGAAAAAAAATTATTTAAATACATAAAAGAAATAAGATAGTACAAAACGAAGGTGTCATAAAATAAAAAGGTCATTACAAAACGGAAATACTATTATACAAAAGAAATATCCAAAACGGGAGACATATTTCCCGTATAAATACGTAAATAAAAGAGTGTATAATAATATACAATCCTAAGAACCGAATATAGTTCCAAGGTAAATACTTCGCTCGCTAGCTCGTCAATGTACCCAAAGTATGCATCACAAACCTGCCAACCGCATTAAATATAAACACGGAAGCCACAGTCAGTGGGGAGTAACTCCGAGTTCTCCCAGCCCGAAATGTCGAGTTTAATAAAACATGAATAACATAAAAGCAATGTATATATAAATACAAAACCTGGTAACACATATGATATGCTTGTTCATGTTATGAAACAGTTAACTAACATATAACCTATCATATGAAAGCTATCATGTGAAACCGATAATAAAATATAACTCGGGGTAGGGAAGCTGGTATGCTGGCTCAGCGGTTACCATGTAACATGGCCCTGATACACTCAAACCCTAATCAACACGTAATCATTTGAATCAGTTAACAATCGGTAATCCAAACTCTATCAATCTTAGCCGGCTTGCATCTCACCTTCTAAAACTCATAGAATCATACAAACATGAAAGACCAATACGTCTACAAACAGGCATAAGTTCCTAGTACAGTCAATAGAAGACTTCTGTAACTCGAGGCTATACCACAATGTAGGAAAACATCCTAGTCCTAGACTGATCAGACCTAGCGACAACAGCTATTCCATTCCCCGTCCCATGACATAACCGTCTATGAGAAACTCTACTAGGCGACCCCCTAAGCAGAGATGGCTAGTACTTAAGCTGGCTCCCTTCCAAAAGCGGAACTCTTAGGATGCCATGCCCCGACTTGGAGATAAGCCCCCCAGGCCGTGACACAAAAGCTATTAACCATGAACCATATACTCGTTAAAGATAGTACGGCCTATCGATGTCATGGTCCAAGCTACTCATTTAGAATTAGAATGGTCAAGACGCCATATACTCATAATTCTCTATGGGTACTTAGTCAACACGACACCAACAATATAATCAAACAGTCACGGGAAAAACATCCTATCATGTGACTAATTGCATATAAATCATAATCAAATATCATATCGCCTCATATCTACTAAGGCTAATTCAATAATTAAATAAAACCTTACTCGAAGACAAATCCCCGACCCGAGTCCCGCGACGGGTCATCAGTCAAATCGGGGCTGACTAGATCTTAGTTTGACCAAACCCGTTGGATCAACCCGGCTAGAAACAGAGTCTTTATCACATAGACATAAAATCAACATATTCATTACATGTTATTTTAATAAAACTTCTAACATGTGAATTATTAAATCTTACGTAAAACCCCGCTTGACTTAAAGGATATCAACATAAACTACGATCTCGTCTTATAATTTCTAACATGTGAGAAATAATAATTTTATGAAAAACCTTTTTAATTAAATATTTTACTTATTAATATTTCCCACTTGCTAAATATTACAAAAACACGATAAAAATGACGATAACTCAAAAACCGTCACAAGTCCCAAAGTGGGACCCACGGGCTGAGTTGGGCCGGACCCCACATGGGCCTGGATGGGCCCCACGGCCTGTTTTGACAAAAATGGGCTGTTTTGATTAAACTTTCTAAAACCGATTTCTAATATTTTCCCGCATGCTTAACATGTTTAAAACCCGTCAAAACAACAACATAACAATCAAACATCGACACTACCCAAAGACCAAAACCCGGACCCACCATGAACCAGCCCAGACCGGCCTGGACCGGGCCTGAACCGGCCTGGACCGGCTGGTTTTGGGTCCGGTTCACAGCCCCACCATTTCCGGCCACCACCAAAACAACAACCCCTTTTTTTCAAATTAATTCTAACATGTTTTTAATTAACAACACCCATTTTAACAACCAATTTAACCATCCAACATACAAACATCATCATCATGAAGAAATCATAAAAATATAACAAGAACACCAACATATTTATAAATTCCTACAACATAATAAAATTAACAACCTATCATGTTACTAACTAAAAATCATAAAAATAATAATATGAACAAAAACTAAAGATGAACCAAAAACTAAAGAAAACAAAAGCTAAAGGCTATGTTACTAACTAAAATCATAATTAACATAACATGAACCAAAAACTAAAGGCTAATTGACATTTATTCGTCGAGTAAAACGGAATTGTTACCTTAGCGCAAAAACAATTAGCACCAAAATAATAAGAAGTATATAAAAGAACCCCTTCTACTAATCTTCACCCAAAATATACGAGTCACCAAACTCGTCTTCAAAATCTTCCCCTTATAAGAAATGACAATAAAAACATTATTAGAATTTAAAACTTGAGTTTCCATAATTAAAATGTTGAAAACGATTTTGACGGAATTGAAATTAAACCGTACTTGAAGATGGAGAGCGAAGAGGAGATTCTAGAAATATAAGTTAGGACGGATTAAATTAAGAAATGAAGGTTTTATGATGATTTTGCTCAAGAACGACGAAGAACGGATGAAGAACGACGAAGAACGCTCAAGAACGATTAAAGAAAGTGTTATTTAGATCTTAATTTGAATTTGTTGAAAAATGAAAAGTTGTTAGTGAGTGGAGTGGTGTGTGTGCCGTGTAATTATAGGCAAAAAGGGATGTCGGGTTTTGAAATTGTTGTTACGTAATTGACTCGCGTTTAATAATTATTTTACGGTAAACGATTAAAGATAATTAACGATAAAGTTAATTAAACGAAATATCAAGATATTATGATATTGAAATGAAAAATAATGAAAATATCAAGGTCTAAGAGAGTAAGGAGTGCCGTGTGGTTTTGAGCTTGTCGGGTCTGATTTCGAGCGTTTTGCGTAATTTTCGTTAACTGATCGATAAAGTGAAATAATATCTAGATATTATGATATTGTAATCAAAAGTAATGAAAATATCAAGCCCTATTATAGGGGAAAGAGCCGTGTGGATAGGTGAGTAATCGGGTCTGATTTTTCTCGATTTGCGTAATCTCTGTTGACGGATCGATAAAGTAACAAATATCTAAGATATTTGTATTAGTTTAATCGAAAGAATTAAAATATCTCAAGTGAGTGGTAAACGATGACATGGGCGCGTGACTCATGCCAAAGTCGAGTTTTGAGTTTGTTACGGGATTTACGATGACTCGGGAATAGTTAAATGACGTTCGGTTAAAACCGTAAAAGTTATTCTTTAAATTCCGAATAAATTCAAAATAATTATATTAAATTATGATAAATCTTAATAAATCTTTATAAAAATAAATCAAAAATATTATTTTTCTAAATAAAATTTCGGTCTTCAAACTTATGATACGAGTCGGGAAAAAGTCAACGGAAGTCAAGATGACTGAAAAGTCGAGAAGTCAAAAGATGACTTAAAAGTCAAGGAAAAGTTTATGACGACTAAAAGTCAACGAAAAGTCGATGACGACTTTTAAAAAAGTCAAGGAAAGTCAAAGACGACTTAAAAAGTCAAGAAAAGTCAAAAATGACTAAAAACGGTCTTTTCATGAAAACTCTCAGAAATTCCAAATACGAACGCGGAATTTCAAAATAAGACTCGGAACAAAAATTTCTATTTTAAAAACTTAAGTTCTACTGAAAAGTGTTAGTAAATATTTTTACTAGAAAAATTGGGTACTTTTCGGGTTGTTACACACTCACTTATGTTGAGGTGCCAAAAGAGATTTTGGACCGGAAGGTGCGCAAGACCAGAAATGGGAAGACAACACTATTGAAGGTGTTATGGTCCAACCATAACCTGGAAGAAGCAACTTGGGAGCCTGAAGCTGCTATGCGAGAGCCATACCCGCATCTATTTGAGGAGGTATGTTCGGTTACGGGGACGTAACCTTGTTCTTTTAGGGGGAAAGAGATAATTGCATGTGTTAGTATGTTAGTAGTTAGTGTCTCTTGGTGGATAGTATGATACATGTGGTGGTATATGTCGTTGTTGTTAGTTGTGGTTGATAAGTGATATATGTTACGTGTTATTGATTGTGTTACATGTTGGTTGATGGTAGGAGTTATTAGGTGGGTCGTAGTATGAGTTGAACTTCGAGGACGAAGTTCGTTCTTAAGGAGGGAATACTGTAATACTCTGTATTTATGAGTACTTGGCACTCGGCCGAGTAAGCTTACTCGACCGAGTGGATTGTGTACTCGGCCAAGTAGATTGTACTCAACCGAGTAAGTTGGTCTATCGTTTGAGCATTATTCTGTTCTTAGGGCACTCGGCCGAGTGTAGTAAGCACTCGAACGAGTATGTCGTACTCGACCGGGTACATATGGTACTCGATCGAGTACACCGGTCTGCAAGAATAATTCAGATGGTTTGATTAAGGATTAATAAGAGGGTTTATTTCATAATTTTAGTTTTACATTCATAATCACAAAACCTAATTCTCTCAAAAACTCTCTCAAACCTCTCAAGATCAACCCTAATCATTTCGTGCCGGATTAGATCTTATTGCTTTGTTGATTTGCGTCGGTAAGTACTTCTACTTTGTGATTTCATTTGAATAACTATAAAACCTGGTTGAATTGGGGGGGGGGGGGGAAGAGGATTAGTATTGATTATATGTAGTTCTTGCATGATTAGGAGGAGACTTTGTAGAAGAGGAATTCTAGTTAATTGCTTGTCTTTGCGGAGTTTGCGAATAAGGTAGGGTTTTCCTACTCAGTATTGTTAATGCTAATTGATGTGATGAAATATTATATGTTATTTGATTGATTGATGATGATGATGGAGTTCGGGATTGGAGTTTGGGTTGTTACTATGGCTACTATGTTGGTGATCCGTCGGGAGACGGTTTCACACCCTGAGTTCGCCTCTCGTAGTTCTTCCGCTACTAGGGGGATGTGCACATAAATGTTCCGGGTAGTCTCACTGCGATGAGATGGAATTTCAACGCCTATGGCTGCGGTCTAGGGTCAATTGGTGGTTTTTGCAGATCATGGATGGTAACCTGAGGCTGATGAGGTAACCGCTGCGGTGGCCCTCCGGTTTCTCTTTCTCTATTGCTTGTCTTGTACATTGGTATACTGTTACTGACCAAGTTAATGTTTTCCAAAACTACTGTGAACCATTGGAGAATGGTGAGCAGGTGATCAACAGGTAAATCCGTAGAGCCGCGCTGGAATGAGGATGAGATCACCATATCGAGTCATAGCTTCCGCCGAGTCTTTAGAGTTAAACTATACTTTACTTTGTTGTTATGTTGACATTTGGATTTTGGTCTAGACGGTGTGCCGTCTAGTTTGGGATTGTGTATTGGAGTTTAAACCGTTGATTTAATAAAGTATTATTTCTTTATTGTGAGTTTTGATATGTACTACATCGGACAACCGAGTTGGTAGCATCCCGAAGTACTAAGGAGGTCTTGTAAGGCTCTTTGGTATTTGGGTTTGTTACACAAAGGGAAGCAGAAACACCTCTTATACAACAAACATATATGAGGAAACGTCTGGAGGAAATACCCTTATACAACCGCTACATGAACTAAGGATACTCCGTAGCCTGACCACTGCACACCAAGTTGATGCTTAGCAAGATATGGTCTGGTAGAAGTTCGCGGCTTCTTTGCATGTTTACCACATTAAAAGTGTGTAAGTCATGCGGGGGGAGGAACCTCTTCAGCAATTCACCGGTAAACAATTATAATTCTTGGATATTATTCTTAAGGTCTCACATGAAATACAAATTACATTTGTTGGTACAATGTCCATCGATTCGCCAGCAGACATCTACGACTCCAAGAACATCTTTAGGTCGCACATGAGCCGATAACTATACCCTTTAATACTCATTATTTACTCAAAATTTTTGCCTTATTTTAATCATTAAATTCATACATTATTTCATTCTTTTGAATTTTAAAATTTATAGCTTGCTAGCTTTGGTTTGAATTTTTGAACTTGTTGGATCCATTAATCTCAGAGTCTGGTGGAGTTTCCTCTAGTAGAACGAACCTGTTGGAGTTTTCTCCGTTAGGATTTACTGGTTTCTTCTCCAGTAGAGCTGCAAGTACTGCATACAACAGAATCCAAGTATACAAAGTCCCCCTGCTTTGTGTTTTCCACCAGGTTTTATGTTTTGACAAGCCTTGTGTTTTCCTGCACCAAATTTTGTGTTTACCTTTTTCAAATAGTTTTTTGAATTTTTGTACACAGTGATATGTACCTTACTCATCTAGGCAGCGTCGTATTTAAAACAAAGTTTTTAAACAAAATAGTACTCTATCTTGTTTTAAACCCAAAACTAGTGTTTTGCAACTAATCTGCCAGTCAAGCCCGGGGTCAGTCTCCGGGGTCCAGACAAGCAAATGTCGTCAACATTATTAGAGTGTGAGCGAGGGTAGCAACCAGAACCTGGAAAATATGACTCCCGCACAGTCTATCCCTACACTCAAGCGTGACACTTCAGACTGAAAAGGGTAAGTTAAAACACGAATCCTCTAGCCACTGCTCAAAGATAGTCGATCACGAATAGTGCATGCACGAAAAAAACAAACAAAGCAAAACAATCAAAGGTAACAAACAAAGTTACTATACAAAGTAAAATAGACCTCACTAGCATAGGCAAAGGTAACTGAGAATAATCATTCAAAATACACTATGCCTCCTTGAGTAAAGTTAAAACACGAACAAGAGACAACGAAACCAACAACTAGCACGCGCTACAAATGATACACACTGAGTACTATGAAACATAACAAACGAAACACAACGTTTCTAACATACAATACGTTTGCGCCCCTGCATGTGCATAACAAAACAAAGCTAACTGCTCACAATCGTCTAGATTGTATTACTTACATTTTTCACGTATCGCCTACATATTAGCTCCATGAGAAATTTATGTTCGAGGTTTTGACCACCAGAACCACACTTGACGACCAGATGCGTAACACTAAAATCTGAAGGTGGCTGCTTGTTTGGTGAACGATCTTAGCCCCTGCAGCTGGATCCCAACATTCATCAGATGCACATGGACATCCTTTAGCTGGACCCTAGTGTCCACCTACGTCCACTGTTCAGTTATAAATTACCGCAAGTGAACGGTGTCTGTTGTAGCACTTACGGGTCGATCTCAGGGAAGTGAAGGTTGAGTACTAGTCGATTTAAGAATGATTTATCTACGTGAGATGAATATTTGTTTATGTGTTTGGTTTTTATAAAATAAAGCTAAAATAAATGACTAGATAATAAGATTAAATTAATAGGAAAAAGCTCTAGGACAACGGCATCACCATTAAGATAGATTGATCAATATAAAATATTGAAGGAAATAACATATTCAATTGTATACTTAGGTGAGACTAATTTTCCGGGTTTAACTCTAAAAACTAAAACCAATACTTTTTATTCTCTCTCGAGATATAAAAAGCCTTCCTATAGTGAAACAATTCCTATTCTCATGGGACTTATAACACATATAAGAGCTTTAAGGATCAAAACTAAAATGTTTCAATCATCACTCTACCTATTCTCATGGGGAGAGGTCTAATTTTGACTCGGGTTCTCTAAGAGGAAATTCAACTCTCATTGTAATTTCAACTAAGTTGTAATTAATTATATTTAATCACAATTTATATTCTAACTCGTAAAGACAAAAACTCAATTCTCATTGTAGTATTAATCAAGAGCACGACTATAGATTATGACCAATAAAATAATACTTTAGCACAACCCTATCAAACCTAAGTATAACCATTAAATAATGTTTAGAAAATTAATACATTGATCAACCCATATTAAGGCTCCACCGAGCCCTAGATAGAAGACTACTCACGACCCATAAGTACGATTACAATAACAATTTTAATGATATAATAAAACATAATTAAATAAATAAAGTAAATATAAAATAGAATAATAAAAGAGATTAATGTAGTATTTACTATGGCAATAACAAGTTGAGAAGTTTGAGCTTGTCGTCAAATAATAAACTAAGAATGTAAAAATATGATTAAGATACTTGATGTAAATGAGAGAATGAATAGAATTTAATATGAAACTAATTATTTTATTGCTTCTGTGTGTGTCTCTGTGTGTTTCTCAAAGTAAATCACCTACATTATATAGGCGATCATTTGAGCGTTCAAAGTAAATATTACATGTACGTTTAGAGCAATAATTAATGTAAATTCATTACATTTTATATTCATCCTACGGTTTGTGCTTTTACTGTATGAAGTTTTCTTCAAATGACGAATGTTTCATGAATTAAAGAATTAAATATGAGACGTTTCATGTTGTAATTCTCATAAGAACTCTTCAACATGATAATGCGTATGCGTTTCTCTCATAAAAATCTTCAATGTAACATCAACCAAATTGAATGTCACCACTTAATGTTCAACGCACCAACTTTTGCAATTGTACTTCTTTATTTCATCATTTGTAAAATGATGTCTTGTCAACAATTTATTCAATAAATGGCTTTCACTTTATTTTGGATTGCACTATCTTTGTCTTTGGAATTTGTATCTGGGATAATAGTCCTTATTTATTTGTCATCTTTTATTCATCGTCTCGCTTAACTGTTTAGCTAATTTCAGCATCAAATAGCTCCTTCCTACATATAAATATATATAAATCGCAGTAAGACGTTCAAGGAAGGAATTTATTACTAAAAAATAATATAATATGCTGAAAATCTATATAAAATAATGGGAAATAAGTATATAAAATATGGTAAATTATAGGCTTAACAAATTCCCCCATGCTAGACCTTTACTCGTCCTCGAGTAAACTCAAGATGCATAATCAACTAATACAAAACAAAGGTCTAATGTGGCAAAATGCAAGGGATTGAACAATAATCCAACCAAGGTTTTCGAAAAGAAATTAAACATAAGTTCAAAATCGTTTTATTTTCGAAATAGAGTTAAGATCACAAATTAGCTCGCAAGACAAATCACCCTAACAAATCCAACAAAATGTTATGAAATGTGCTCAAGTGACCTTTCAATCTTACCACGACCCATCTAGACAAGTGACAAACCAGTGCACCCTCGCTTTAGGGGATGTAAATGCGGAAAATCACTACTCTCATGTGTCCAAGTGATAAGGACACGGGTCACACATATAAAGCTAAGCCTAAACTTGCCGCTACTACATGTCAAGAGGACTTTTAAGGGTTGCAACGGGGCTAGGGGTTAAAGGTGTGGATTATTTTAGGAATGTGGTCTTAAAAGTAAGAGCTAGAGAAGAACATGTCAAATCTCGACCAAAGATGTGGATGCAAAAACCTCCAACAACTACTCTTCATATGAAATATAGAACAAACACCAATTTTATTATTAAATTTCATCATAAGTGACATAAACCTTCATAAACAGTGAAACTCATACCCCGTTTATTAACAATGATAACTATGAACGTTTTTTCTTTTTTTCTTATCTTAACTTTTCTTTTTCTTTTTCCTTTCATTTCTTTCACAATTTTTTTTTTTTTTTTTTTTTTACAACACATCAACCCATTTCATATATTAATAATCACCAAATTGCCATCAATACTCCCCCATGCTTTGCTTGTATTATACCTCCACACAAACCGAGAAAGACAAACACTTTACTAGCCCTTACTCGGGTAGGATAATGTAAGGAAATGGCTTGTAATGTAGGGTTAACAAAGAAACAAGGCTAAAGGCTCAAAGGGGTTTCAAATAGGAAATATCAAATTCAGGACGGCTTTTTGGCTGATGTAGCTCATAAACAAATGAATGCCTCTATCATTCATGACTTCATGTAATCCTAATAGCAAGTACTAATCCTAGACCACTCATGAAAGAATTAGATTGGCATGGATGTCCCAATCTTTTTTTGGCTATGTGATCTCACGGCTTTTTGGTCACATGGTTATATTGTCACAAGTCTAGTCATACCGGCTTACCACGAACAATGTCACAAGATACACAAGACAAAAATTCTATCAGACTCTCAAGGGCGAAGTTGTCTGACTTACCTTATGTGATCAACCTAAGAAAATTGTTGTAAATTTCAAAATATTAACTCAATCAAATTATGCTCAACATCCACAAGATTCGCCACAAAATAAATCCCATTTTGCTTTGTTTTTTTTTTTTTTTTGGATTTTTATGAAATTTTTTTTTTTTTTTACGAAACATAAATCAAACAGAGGTAAGCTAATTAGAAAACTAAATAACACATTTACCCTCCCCCATGCTTAAATTAAGCATTGTCCTCAATGCAAGAAAATAAAGGACATCAAATGATTAGGAAAAGGTAACGAGCTCACCAGGCCATGTTACGAGATATTTGACCACAAGTGTGACCTGCACAAATTAGCTTATATTTGTTAGTTTTAGTTTTTTTTTTATTCGAAAAATAAATGTCCACGGGTTGCCTCCCATGCAGCGCTTGTTTAAAGTCGCGAGCCTGACACCTTTGTAGATTAATTCGCAGGCGGAACGACAGAAAGTGTGAAGACTACTTTCTCGTGAATAGGTTCACCAACAATATAGTGCTTAAGACGATGACCATTGACCTTAAAGTAACCTTTTGCTTCATCAAATACTTCAACTGCTCCATATGGAAATACCTTCGTGACCCGAAATGGCCCAGACCAACGAGAACGAAGCTTACCTGGAAAAAGTTTCAATCTAGAATTAAAAAGAAGAACTAAATCCCCTTCATGAAATTCTCGCCTTAAAATTCGCTTGTCATGCCATCTTTTAGTCTTCTCTGTATAAATACGCGCATTCTTGTAAGATTCAAGTCGAATCTCATCAAGCTCATTTAATTGCAAAAGGCGACGCTCTCCAGCACTTTTATAATCATAGTTAAGGGCTTTGATGGCCCAAAATGCCCTATGTTCCAATTCGACCGGCAAATGACATGCTTTACCATACACCAATCGAAACGGGGAGGTTCCAATTGGTGTTTTGAAAGCAGTGCGATAAGCCCATAGGGCATCATCTAGTTTTATGGCCCAATCCTTACGGGAACCAGCAACCGTCTTCTCGAGGATAGATTTAATCTCCCTATTTGAAATTTCTACTTGCCCACTAGTTTGAGGGTGGTAGGCAAGTCCTTGTCGGTGTTGCACCCCATATTTCTTCAAAAGAGCTTCAAATTTCTTTTCAATAAAATGGCTTCCACCATCACTAATTAGAACTCTTGGGACACCAAAACGAGGGAAGATAACCTTCTTAAGAAACTTAGATACAACTCTAGCATCATTTGTAGGAGATGCAATAGCTTCTACCCATTTGGATACATAATCCACGGCTACCAGAATGTATTGGTTTCCGAAAGAGGACGGGAATGGACCTTGAAAATCAATGCCCCATACATCAAATATCTCAACCTCAAGAATAAAGTTTAAAGGCATTTCGTTCCTCCTAGAAATGTTCCCTGTTCGTTGGCATCTATCACACCCTTTCACGTAGCAGGCGACATCCTTGAATAAAGTAGGCCAATAAAAACCACATTGGAGTACTTTAGCAGCTGTTTTGGTGGTACTAGCATGTCCACCACAAGGCATGTCATGACAATGGGAGATAATGGAATTAGTCTCTTCATCTGGCACACATCGTCGAATAATACCATCGGCACAAGATTTGTAAAGTAAAGGGTCATCCCAATAATAATGCTTGACATCAACAAAAAATTTCTTCCTCTGGTGATAATCATACCCATGAGGTATGATTCCTGATACAAGATAATTCACAATGTCAGCAAACCATGGAGCACTAACAATAGCAATAGCAAATAGCTGATCATCAGGAAATGAATCATCGATAGGAAGGCCATCAGATGGGTCTTTTTGAATAAGACGGGATAGGTGATCAGCTACTAAATTTTCAGAACCCTTCTTATCCTTAATCTCCAAGTCAAATTCTTGCAGTAAAAGAATCCAACGAATTAGTCTGGGTTTAGCATCCTTCTTACTAAGGAGATACTTGAGTGCTGCGTGATCAGTATGCACAATAACCTTCGATCCCACTAAATAAGATCGAAATTTCTCAATGGAAAATACCACAGCTAACAGCTCCTTCTCAGTAGTGGTGTAATTAGCTTGCGCAGCATCAAGAGTCTTGCTCGCATAATAGATGGCATGCAGCCTACCATCATGTCTTTGCCCCAGCACCGCTCCTACCGCATGATCGCTCGCGTCACACATTAGCTCAAAAGGCAAGCTCCAATCCGGTGGCCGAATGATAGGGGCGGTGATTAATGCTTTTTTCAACCTGTCAAAAGCTTCAAGGCAAACATTAGTAAACTCAAAAGTAGCATCTTTGGCCAAAAGCTCAGTTAAGGGACGAGAAATCTTAGAGAAATTCTTGATGAAACGGCGATAAAATCCCGCATGCCCAAGGAAACTTCGCACTCCTTTCACATTGACAGGAGGTGGTAGATTCTCAATCACTTCAATTTTTGCTTTATCCACCTCAATGCCACGACTAGACACAATATGTCCTAACACAACCCCCTCTTGTACCATAAAATGGCACTTCTCCCAATTTAGCACAAGATGAGCTTCTCGGCACCGGTTTAGCACTTTTTCAAGGTTTATCAAACAATCGTCAAAAGTAGTGCCAACCACCGAGAAGTCATCCATAAACACTTCCATAATTTGCTCCACGTAGTCAGAAAATATTGCCATCATACATCTTTGAAAAGT
>JAIUZE010018384.1:0-11645 GCA_022085475.1 Heliosperma pusillum
GTTCATGTTTTTCATGAATGAACAGGTTTCTTGCATGGATGGCTTTTTGGCTTTGATGTTTTGGGGTTCGGGTGTGAGCTAGCGGGCGTTGTCCCTGGAAGTTTCACCCCTAGACGATATTAGCTAGTTTTGCTAAACACTTGTTCTTTGCTAACATTTGAAGAGACTCCGTCTCTTTGTTATATTCCGTACTTAGTTTGTAATATTTTGACACTCCTCGTTTTATTTAACTTGCATGTATAAAAGTGTTTAAAACTACCTATTTCCGCTATATAATTCACATGCTTGTATGTTTTATATTTCCGCATTCGCGAGGGTTGTCACAGTTGGTATCAGAGCTTTATCGCTCCCGACGCACACACGTGAACCTAAACTTAAATTACTTGACCTTGAAATAATAAATGAGAGATGGGTAGAAATTAAAGACTTTACTTGGTAGTCTTTGGTGTACTTTATGTTTGTTAGGTTCTAACTTGTTTGTTGATTGTGTTGAGTGATGTTATGTTGTTTGTATCTAACCGTCTTAAGGTGGATTCAAGGTGTTACCTAAAAGTACCTTTACCGAAGATTGAAGATTGACAAGCCTAATTGAAGTGTATTTCTTCCTCATCTATGAATTCTCTCGTCCTTATTGTCTTATGCTCTCTTCCTTCTATCTAGGTGCTTCTTTCTCTTCCAACTTGTTTGCCTCTTGGAAATTACTCTTGATAGTTCCTCCATCTTATCATTGGTATCCTTACCTTTCCCTTGTAACATTTATATGGATGTCATACCCATTTTTTTGTGGTATATATATTATACTTTGTCAGAAGGACTTGAATTTTGTGGAATATTAGTATTTGTTAGAATGAATTTGTGATTTGAGGAAAATGGTATAGATCTAATTTCACCCTATAGTGGTGATTGGTTGTATCTCTAAGAAATGGTGGTAAGATAAGTTTGATGATTTTAATGCTTGATGCTTGTCATGACTAATGTGTAGATAGTTCATGGTATTTGATGGTGTAAGGTTGAATGATTTGACTATGACTTCTTAACTCATTAGTAATTCAGTCTTTTGGACTTAGAAGTTTAGTATTGTTTTGAAGACTATGCTTATGATATGTCTAACTGGTGTAAATAAGAAGTTTTGAATGATATCTTAAGTTGCGAATTGCTTTTGAGATTTAGTGACCTCTTGTGGTTTCCTATTGTGGGTTTGTGAGTATAGGCTTGGTGGAAAAGCATTTGGCTATAGTTCTTGAATTTAAAGGTATGATCTTATCTTATGGTATCGGAGACTCGTTTGAAGTAGTAAGGTTTCGTTGTAAAATGAACCATATTACTTGAGGATTATAGATATGAGCGAGATTCGATGATGTGAACTATGATGGAAATGCCTTGGGACGTTAATGTTGATGTTTGACTTGAGGTTGTACTTTGTTAATAATGAACTCGTGGCTATAGACTTGAAAATGACCGAGTATAAGGGAGTATTTGTTAGTCTTTCAATTAAAGAAACCTTTGAGGTTGTGTTGAATATTTGAGCTAAAGGAATGTTATTATACTTGAGTTACAATTCCGCAATTGGGAATCCGTGTGATATGAAAGGATGGATGAATTGGGTTGTAGTCGATTTATCAAGTCTAGGTGTACCTTACTTTGATGATTGCTCGTCGTATGATGGTCCCTTGTAAGAGGCCTTTGTAAAGGAATAATTAAGTGGTTTTATTATCGCATTAAGTTTGAAAGGAGAAATTTTGTGGATTAAACCTTAAACCATTACCCGTGCCATTGTCCCTTTTCATTTCCATTCTTGAAGGCTTTTGTAAAGATTGATCTTTAAGAAATCGCATACTCGTATCTTATTTCTTACGCGGATATCTTCATAACTCTACTATCTGCTTTGTCTCTTTCTTGACCTCGTTATTTTCAGCGCTCCTCTCTTGTAATCTCGTGCCTTATTTATTCCCGTGTTCTCTTTGAGATTCCTTATCGTTTTCTATCTCGTTGCTGCTTCATCTTTCCTCTAGTGGATTGGATGTCTTGTTTGTTTGGCTTAGAGAATCAATGTCATGTATTTTGGGATTCTTTAGCTAGAATATATGTCGTTAGATTGAGTCAATTTCATGTTGTATTTGATCATGGGAAATAGGACTTAAGCTCTAGGATGAATCCTAATAGTGATAATATATCCTCTCGTAGTGGTTTTAGATTTGGAGTTTGGTATTGTAGTGATATTTTGAGAATTGAGTTGATCATGATAATAGTTTGTTGATGTTGGGTATTATAACGGTTGCTTGGGATATCATTTGGGAATTAGATGTCTCTAATTGGTGGATTCTAAAAGAGACTTTGCTTTAGGGAAATTGAGTCGGTACCCAAAGTTTGAGGAGTATTGTCATAAATGAAAATCGATTCATTTTGAGTTTTAGATGATCTAGATGATTTGAATGGTTGTCTGATTGCCAAGTAATTGGCCATTTGTGGTTTGGAATTAGTAATTCTCTTTTATTCTTAAGGAATCATAGTTTGAGATTGAGAAATGTTCGTTGCAAGCTTTTGATAGTGAGTGCTCAGTTGTTATGGATTATAGAGATAAAATGGTGAACCCATTTATCTTGAGGATTAGTAACCTCCATAGTTTGCTAATGTGACTATTTATATTTGAGGCTTCGAGCGTAGTAATGATCGAATTAAGGATGTTAGGGCGTATTAAAGAATCATTATAATCGATAATGGATGGTGGAATTTTCCTTGTCATGAGATCTGGGATGAGGCTAGTTAGATCTTAGATAATTATGTTTGTTACTTCGATTGTGATTGTCGTAAATAATGTTTTTGGAGTTTGACGTTTTAGGATGGTTAAAGTGTAATTGAGGTAAATTACTTTCACTTGAGGACTAGTTTATTTAATAGAGTTAGTGGTGTCGAACCCTTGTAGATCTTCCTGCCAACTTCATCGTGATCTTCCAATGCCTAAGAGATCGATTTGTTTCGTTTTTGCGTGTTTTGTATATATTTTGTTATCGTGATTTGTGAACTTGATGTTGAGTCGCTCTATGTACGTGTAATGTCTTGTTATTTGATTTTATCTTTGATAAAACCTTCAAATTTCCATATTATATTTCTAATTTAGCGTTTCAAAGAAGTTTAAAGATGGTTTTTGTACCTCCTTTTTGGAAAAAAATAGATTTCTTTCGCTTTTATATTTGGATTTTACGTTTGGTTGGATGTTTGCACTTGTTATTGGAGACGTCTGATAACTAGTCCTACACTTACTAACGCTTATTTGATTTTCGTTTTCACTATTTCGACTTTAATTTGATTTGGATAACTAGAGTTCTCGTTCGCGACGAGCATTCTTGTGATTCGTAAAAAAGGTTTCGCACTTGTGAAAATTTCCTTAAACCCTTTTCGAGATGAACCTCGTTTCATAAATGTTTTTCCCTTATAAAAGTTTTCGTATTAATTTTGAAAACCGATTCTTGTCCTTGATACTTTTATTTTCTACTCTCAAGTTTCGAGGACGAAACTGTTTAAAAAGGAGGGGTGATTGTAACACCTGGAAATGTACCCTATTTTTCTAGTAGAAATATTTTACGAAATCTTTTCAGCAAATTTAAGTTTTAATTTAGAATTTAAAGTTTCGAGTCGAATTTAGAATTTCCGAGTTCGTATTTGGAATTTCCGCGAGATTCCAAGAGAATCCCGTCTTAAGGCGAGTTTGACTTTTCTTGACTTTTAAGTCGTCTTTGACTTTTCTTGACTTTTAAGTCGTCTTTGACTTTTCTTGACTTTTAAGTCGTCTTTGACTTTTCTTGAATTTTAAGTCGTCTTTGACTTTTCTTGAATTTTAAGTCGTCTTTGACTTTCTTGACTTTTGAGCCGCCTTTGACTTTCGTTGACTTTCCGACTCACCCTTTACTTATACTCCCTCAAACCCTAACCTAATTCATTCTCACAATTCAACTCTTTCTTCTTTACTAGAAAACCCCATCAAAACCTAGCTTCCATTTCTTCCAAGCTTAGATTCGTCATAACTCGTTCATTTCTAGCTCAAATTCGCGTAAGTTCGTCTTATTCTTCCCCTCTTAGCTTCCTCTATCCGTATTGGTAATAAAATTACCGTCTTTCTCGCTTTTTAAATTATCCGTCTTTCTCTAGGTGAATTATATTCATCTTTTATTATCTAATTGTATGTAGGTGGAGACTAGGAAGGTTTAGAAATCGATTAAAGACACGAAAAGGTAACGGTGAAGGGTTACTCGATATCATTTACGTGTTTTACATGCTCTATATGCTAGGATTCGTATTTAGAATACGATAAGTAAGTTAGGAATTATGTTATGGATAATGATTGTTGTTGTTTGATGATTGTTGATGATGAATATTGATTGTTGATAGTTATTAGAGAGGCAATTATGAGAATTGGAAATGATAGGATTGAATTTTGTTGAAGGCTCTCGGGTGAATTAGTAACAGAGTGTTTCACGGTCGTGAGATGTCATTTCAAGGTCGTGAAACCTCATTTCACGGTCGTGAAATACAAGTCACGGTCGTGACTTGTGCAGTTTCACTGCACTGACCCTTTTTGGTAGAATGATCATATCTCCTTCGTTACTTTCTTGTTTTGGGCTTGTGACCATTCCTTGGAACCGTAAGAGGATAAGCTATCACCTCAACTTGGAATTTATGTAATATCATGTCTATAACTCTAGATATGACAGTTTGAAGTGAACCCTTGTTTTAGTTAGTTTCCAAACTTATTGTTTTGGAGAGGTATCTATGTTTCTTGTTTATTATGCTTTATAAACTTATTCTAATGCTTATGTATCATGTATTAAATCATGTTTATCATATTTAAACTTATATGATTCCCTATTCTCATGTTTTATGACGGTTTTTGGTATGTTCCCACTTTGAGTCGGTTTTACAAATGTTACGGTTTGAGCACAAATTTCCTATGTGCTTTGTACTCTCATTTCCCGGCTACACCCTTATACTCGTTAGACTGGAATGTCGGAGCGATGGGGTGTATCCTTGATGCTTGTATGCATGTTTTAGTGGGGATATGACGACGTGGTTAGGAGGTGAACGCAATGCGTTGATCGACCCGGCCGTCAAATGTTGTATACTTGCGAGGTGGTGTTATTGCATGTAGCGTACTAGCTTGACTTTTAACTATAGATCTCTTTCCGCCTCTTTCGTGAATTGATCTACCGAATTTGGGGTACTCGGCATATTTATTGTAAGTCCGTGTCTTGGATGTGGAACGTCTTACCACATGTCGAATCGGACCACGTCTTATTCCGAGAGTCTGGCCAGGTTTAGACTAGGACCGTATTATTATCGTCGTCCTACCGAGAGGATTAGAATCTTGTGTGTACGAAACGTCTTATCGTACATGGTTCCGGGAAACGTCTTATCCCGTGAACTTGTTTGTCTGGGTCATGAGTATACGAAACGTCTTATCGTATACGGTTTAGGGAAACGTCTTATCCTGTGGACTTCCATTGACTTGTCTTGCTATTGTACACGGTGCTAGTGCGTTTCATTTACCGTGAGAGATGTCATCATTGTGTCGTTGTGTTTGGATGAATGATTATATGATTGATCATTGAATGACTTGGCATGGTTTGTTTGTAGAGTCTCAATCTTATCAAACTTATACCGCTAACGGTGAGATGTAAGCCCTAGTGAGCGTATTCGGTTGCCTAAGAGTGTCTTTCCCGAGTCTTTGTATAACATGATGGATTCGGATTTGTATTCTATATGCTCTTATCGTTATATAATGAATTGCCTATCTATCCTTATCGTATTTCACATGTATATTCATATATGCATGTTTCTACTTTTGTATTTCCTTTTATGTACGTTTAATGTGATATGGCTGGGAGAAACCGGAGTTACTCCCCACTGATTGTGGCGTTCATGTTTTTCATGGATGAACAGGTTGCTTGCATGGATGGCTTTTTGCTTGATATTTTGGGTTTGGGTGTGAGCTAGCGGGCGTTGTCCAGGGATAAACTCACCTCTAGACGATTTTAGCTTGTTTGCTAAACACTTGTTCTTTGCTAACATTTTGAGAGACTCCGTCTCTTTGTTGTATTCCGTACTTAGTTTGTAATATTTTGACACTCCTCGTATTTTTCTATCTTGCATGTATAAAAGTTTTTTTAAAATACCGTATTTCCGCAAATTAATTCACATGCTTGTATGTTTTATATTTCCGCATTCGCGAGGGTTGTCACAGGTACTAACTAGATTAACAAATCTAGACTCTTGCTAAAAACCAATTAACAAAACTAATTACTAATTAATTACTCTAATCACAAATTAAGACACTAATTAAGACACAAACTTAAATTAATGACAAACTATGATATTAACAATGGCAAAAACATGTAGGATAACAAATATGGAGAAAGTTTGATTGGAGAAATTCATTAACAAGTCTAAAATAACCAACAAATACTAAAGATTCAAATATTCAAATATAGAGAAACAACTTAGTGTAATTTTCCCAAGTTCCCAACAATTAGCAAAGTAAAGACTCTTTCTTTCCTCTCCTCTCTAGTTATCTAATACAAGTTTCTAAGAAATTAGTCAACATGGATTAAATCAACCAAGAATGACCCTTTACAACCTAATTTACACCCATTAAAACATGAGCCCAAATCAAAGATGCAAGCTTTAAGAACAAAACCAAAGAAACAAGCTAGAATCATGTAATAAAACATTAAACCATGTTCTAATCACACAATAAACCAAATTCCACTCAAAAGATTCCAACTTTAAACCAAAGTTACAATCTTTCAAGGTTGCTTCAACAATATCAAGAAAAATTAACCAAATTTATCTAGACAAAGCACTAATTAAACAAACAACTTGCTAAGATGGTTAGTCTCACAAATAATTCATTCAACAATGGAAAATAAACATGAGAAAAATGGTATTAAATAAAGAAGAAGAGATTCCAAGAGTCTTACAATGCTAAAAGAGGAAAACTTGTTCCAATTACACTAAGAAATAAAAGATTAGCTACCCACAATCCAAGAATTACAACCCAAAAATAAAGTTCAACCAAATTACAAGCCAAAATGAAGAACCAAAAATGAGAGAATTCTAATGTGGAATGTTATGGAAATTATGGAATGAATGGAATGTAGGGAATGATTCTCTCTCTCTAAAATCTGGCTCTCATATACCCTTGGTAGAAACCTAGGGCCTTCGAGAAATGGGCCTCAAAATGACAAGACGGAGAATGAAGGAACACCTGTCTCAGGCCTGGACGCTGGCAGCGTCGAGGGACGCCGGCGGCGTTCAGGCGCGCTGGCAGCGTTTCATGCTGCCAGTTTTTACTCTTGGTTGCTCGCCTTGACTTTCGTTGACCCCTTTGAATGCTAATCTCGCCTTGACTTCCATTGACCCTTTGGACTTGCTTTTCATGCATTGATAATTTGCTCCTAGCCCACTCCAATTGTCGGGTTTGGTCTCGGGTCTCGGATTTGACTTTGACTTTTGTTGACTTCCGGGCTTGACTCTAAAATTTGACTTAAAAATACTAAATAACAACATAATTACGACTAAGGTTAGCATAAAACGATGCTAACGACCCGTAAGAAGTATATTAAACAGACCTAATAAATACTACTAAACACGACACATTTTGGTGTTGTCAAATACCCCCACACTTGGACTTTTACTCGTCCCGAGTAATACGATTAGCAAGACGACCACGAGTCCAAACATAGCATGTGAAGGTAATGACCTCTCTTCCCTCACCACAAACTTCTTATATATCCCTCAAAACACAACCACCTATTAAAAGAAAATGACTCAAAGTTGCTGTGACACACTCTTTCCTTACCACTTCCTACTTATAACTCCCTCAATACAAGACTCGACACACTACCAACTCCGACTCATCCACACATCCTCCCTACTTATACTCCGAGTTGGTAATGGTCACTCTCAGCTTATCCCAAGGTGGAAACAAAGTGACCGACAAGAACTCCTATCAATCTCACAACTACTTATATCGCCCCCTTATCACTCCACAAATGTAAAGCATGGTTACTTGGTTGGCCCCAAACTACACAATTCGCACAACCAAGCAACCCACAAGAGAAATCCACCGATTTGGAACCAAATTTATGAGTCAAAGAAAAATAAAAAAGAAATCCTAAGAACTTGTAAATCCGTTCAATCGTGGAAAGGAGTTTCGATTATTTTATACGGTAGCTTTTTTATTGCAATCTCCGTTTAAACCACCGTAGCTAATGACAAAATGAATTTTTCTTTTTGATCTTCATATTCACCATTGCAAATGTCTCTTATGAAGAGTATATGAATAAGTCACACTTAGTAAAAAACGTTTTGATTTTTAGTGACGTCTTCTTATAACAATGGTACATCAAATTTTTGCTCCAAAGAAAATATTTGTATTTTGGTATGTCGTCATTATGCTCCTTATCGAGGCTTACCTCAAAAGAGGTTAAATCAGTTAGGACGACTAGGTTAATCGATTTATTTAAAATCGTGAATAACCAAATTCCGTAGTCACTTCATGAAAGGTTTATCCTTTTGAAGGTAAAACCATGAATGAAATGAAGAATAGTCTTCACAATAATTCTAATATACTTGTCTAAGTAGAGATTCATGAAAGTGAGTGGGAGCACTAAGAATGATGTTTATATTCTTAATTGTTAAGACGAGGTTCCAAAGTAGGTTGGCACGAGTTTGGCACAAGGCAAGGGAAAAAAGCAAGACTATTTTGAATAGTAAAGTGAAAACCCAAGCAAGGTGTCGAACCCAACTTTTGACGATTCTATTTTACAGTGTAGGACACAAGAAAAGAATCTGCTCCAAGTTTTCTAAAGAGTTAGAAATTGGGTGTACTATTTTCACCCATAATATCTATTTGATCGACATTTATTTTGCTAAATGCAATTTTTGGGTATTATATACCCATTATGGTTTTCATCAATGTATTCAATGCATATAATAATGATTCGTGCGACGACTAACCATGATTAAATGTCGACCTACAAGGGAAATATAACTATTGTAGTTTATTTCTATAGAGACATATAAAAGTTATAATGTGATCAATCTAGTTTTGGATTTAGAGGTATAATTTAATAAACATTATTATATTCATGACCTCTAAAAAAAGAATATAGTATCCACTTTAGTGTACGACACAAGTGTTTCAGTTTTGTGAATGGAACAAGCGTTGTATCTTTTTATGCCTTTACTTGGTCCATGGTTATAACCATACCAATCAAAGGTAATTATATTCTTGACCTAAACTAGAAATTACTTGTCATATAGATTGTAAAAGGCTCAAAATTGGTGACCCAGATCTAATCTTGATTCTGGACTGTGTAGCACATTAAAAGGCTAGTATTGACTAGTATCCCTATAACATTTGATTTTGAATCTTATGGTGTGTGTGCGAATCTTGTATTCAAGGCAAGATGATTCGTGCCCTTTTTATTGAAAAGGAAATCGAACCAGTGAGTTATTGGCCATATTATATAAGAATATGTGTGGTCCAATAACATGCACAACCAGAGATGGTGATGACTACTTCACTTTATTTACCGACGACTTAAGTAGATATTGTGTTTGATTCTACTTAATGAGGTGCCAAGAGAAATCTTTGAAAATTTCAAAGAGCTTCAATGTGAAGTAGTTAACCACCAAGAATATTAGATAGTGGACTTACGACCAAATCGTAACTGTAAAGATCTAAGTATTGACTTTGATTTTCACCAAAAGTATTGTGAAATAGTTTGTGACAACCCTCGCGAATGCGGAAATATAAAACAAGCAAGCATGTGAAATAATAAGCGGAAATACGGTATTTTAAAAAAACTTTATACATGCAAGATAGATAACACGAGGAGTGTCAAAATATTACAAACTAAGTACGAAATACAATAAAGAGACGGGGTCTCTTAAAATGTTAGCAAAGAACAAGTGTTTAGCAAAACTAGCTAAAATCATCTAGAGGTGAAACTTCCAGGGACAACGCCCACTAGCTCACACCCGAACCTAAAATAGCATAAGCAAAAAGCCATCCAAATCAAGGAACCTGTTCATCCATGAAAAACATGAACGCCACAGTCAGTGGGGAGTAACTCCGGGTTCTCCCAGCCATATCACATTAAACGTACATAGAAGGAAATACAAAAGTAAAGCATGCATATATAGATATACATGTGAGATACGATAAGAATAGATAGGCAATTCAATATATAATGATAAGAGCATATGGAATACAAATCCGAATCCATCATGTTATTCAAAGACTCGGGGAAGACACTCTTAGGCAACCGAATACGCTCACTAGGGCTTACATCTCACCGTTAGCGGTATAAGTTTGATAAGATTGAGACTCGACAAACAAACAATGCCAAGTCATGCGATGATCACAATCAATCCATCATATTATCATCCATTCAAACATTCCAATACATAGACGGTGCCCAATCATGCAATGACCATGAATAATATCATGAAATCACGCATTCAAAGACGACGACACAACGACGACATCTCTCACGGTAAATGAAACGCACTAGCACCGTGTACATGGCAAGTATGATTAACAGGCATCCACGGGATAAGCATTTCCATGAACTCATACACGATGCTACATTTTGTATATGTAGACTAATTTCCTCCTGGTAGCACGACGATATAAATATCCGGTCCTAGTCTAAACCTGGCCAGATTCTCGGAATAAACCGTTTTCCGATTCGACATGCGATGACGTTTCGCATCCAAGACTCGGTCTTACACTAGACGCCGGGTACCCCCCCAAATTCGGTAGATCAATTCACAAAAGAGGCGGAAAAACAGCTCAAGCCTCATAACATGCGGTACGCTACATGCAAATAACACCACCTCGCAAGTACACAACATTTGACGGCCGGGTCGATCAACGCATAGCGTTCAACTCCCAACAACGTCGTCGTATGCCCACTAACACATGCATTTACGCAGTAGGATACCTCTCCGTTCCGACATTCCAGCCTTACGAACGGGAAGGTAGCCAAGGGAATGAGAGTACAAAGCACAAGACAAAATAGTGCTCAAACCGTATCATTTGTAAAAACCGACTCAAAGTGGGAACATACCAAAAACCTTCACAAAACATGAGAATAGGGAATCATATAAGTTTAAATATGATAAACATGAGTCAATACATGATACATAAGCATTAGAACAAGTTTATGAAGCATAATGAATAAAAACATAGATCACCTCTCAAAAACAACGTTGTTTGGAAACAAACGAAAACAAGGGTCCACTTTAAACGGTCATAACTAGAGTTCTAGATATGGGAATGCCAAAATTCCAAGTCGAGGTGATAGCTTATCCTCTTACGGTTCCAACGAGATTTCACACGCCCAAAACAAGCAAGTAACGAAGGAGATATAATCATTTTACAAAAAGGGGTCAGTGCAGGAAAATTTCTGTTGGCAGCGTATGACGCAGCCTGCGTCACCACGACGCAGCCTGCGTCCTACGACGCAGCCTGCGTCCCCCAACGCAGCCTGCGTCCTTCACGGGATTCAAGGACGATCAAAAACCGACATGTTATCAACAACAAAATCCTCATTTATCAACACACCATCAATTCTCATATC
>JAIUZE010018384.1:11665-28145 GCA_022085475.1 Heliosperma pusillum
GGGCATGGGTTGTTGAACCCTGAACTGTCTTCTTCATTGGGGTGGCTTGGCTTGGGTTGCTCTTGACTTGTCATACCTTGTTGTTTAGACCTTGTAATTCGAGCTTCCATCTGAGGGGTCAAACTTGTCTTGTATGTGGCTTGATCATCAAGGCCCCTTGGGTGAGCTCCTGCTGCAACGGGAGTCAAGGACGATCAAAAATCAACATGTTATCAACAACAAAATCCTCATTTATCAACACAAACCATCAATTCTCATATCAATTAACAACTAACAACAACCAACAACAACAACACAAGTCCTAAGCATACTAACCATAATCTAAATACGGTTCCTATCCTAGAAATCACATAAAACACGTAAATGATATCGAGTAACCCTTCACCGTTACCTTTTCGCGTCTTTAAACGGTTACTAAGCTTTCCTAGTCTCCACCTACATACAATTAGATAATAAAAGATGAATATCATTCACCTTGAGAAAGACGGATAATTAAAAAAGCGAGAAAGACGGTAATTTTATTACCAATACGGATAGAGGAAGCTAAGAGGGGAAGAATAAGACGAACTTACGTGAATTTAAGCGAGAAACGAATGCGGTACGATGATTCTAAGAATGGATCAAAGAGGGAGGCAAGGTTTTTGGTTTGCTTAAGGATGAAGAAATGTGTTTGGTTTGTGTTGAAATGAATTAGGTTAAGGGTAGTATGAGGGAGTATAAGTAAAGGGTGAGTCGGAAAAGTCAACGAAAGTCAAAGGCGGCTCAAAAGTCAAGAAAAGTCAAACTCGCCTTAAGACGGGATTCCCATGGAATCTCGCAAAAATTCCAAATACGAACTCGGAAATTCTAAATTCGACTCGAAACATTAAATTCTAAATTAAAACTTAAATTTGCTGAAAAGATTCCGTAAAATATTTCTACTAGAAAAATAGGGTACATTTCCGGGTGTTACATCCTTATTTGTCATTTATGAGAATTTGGGGTTGTGAGGCGTATATTCATGAGAAGTCTAACGACAAACTCGCACCCAGATCCAACAAATGTCTTTTTGTAGGGTATCCTAAAGAAACACGTGGTTATTACTTCTACAACCGTCACGAGGACAAAGTGTTTGTGTCTCGTGATGCTGTCTTTTTAGAAAACAATATTATTTCTAATAGACAGAGTGGGAGAAAGTTTGAACTTGATGAAGTTCAAGAGCCACAAACCGAGAATGAATTAGAGGAAAACGTTCCCTCCTCGTCTGAAACGGTTGTTGTCCCTAGAAGGTCAAGTAGAATTGTTTCATCAACCTGTCCGTTACCTCCGATGTATCATGGAGTTTTGTTACTTTTTGAAGTGATGAACCCACCACCTACAAGTCGGTCGTTTCTAGTCCCGACTCCACGCATTGGCTCGAGGCCATGCAATCTAAATGGATTCTATGCGCGAAAATCAAGTATGGGACTTGGTAGACTTACCTGAGAAGGTACGACCTCTTCAGTGCAAGTGGATCTACAAGATCAAAATCGGCATAGATGGACATAATAATGTCTAAAAAGATAGATTGGTGGCGAAAGGCTTCACTCAAGTTCATGGTTTACACTATGATGAAACCTTCGCCCCAGTTGCTATGCTTCGATCCATTAGGATTCTCTTAGCGGTTGCCGCTTTTCATAACTATGAAATTTACCAAATGGATGTCAAAACCGCCTTCTTGAATGGGATTCTAGAAGAGGAAGTGTATATGACACAACCTGAAGGTTTTGTGGATAAATCAAAACCTAAGAAGGTGTGCAAACATATGAGATCCATTTATGGTCTTAAGCAAGCATCCAGAAGTTGGAATCATCGCTTCGATCATGTTATCAAACAAAATGGTTTCACTCAAAGTGTCGAGGAGCCATGTTTATACATGAAGTTTAGTGGGAGCAAAGTTACTTTCCTTATTTTGTATGTGGATGACATACTTCTCATTGGGAATGATATACCAATGCTTACTTCTGCAAAGGAGTCGCTAGGGAAACATTTCCAGATGAAGGATTTGGGAGAGGCACAACGTATCTTGGGTATCCGGATCTATAGAGATAGATCGAAAAGGATACTAGCATTAAGTCAAGAAGCTTATATATATAAGATTCTTGATCGGTTCAAAATGAAAGACTCTAAGAGAGGCTTTCTTCCCATAGGGCATGGTATCACTCTGAGTAAATCACAGAGTCCTACCGTCACCAAAGAGATTGAACACATGAAATTGATTCCTTATGCTTCCGCAGTTGGATCAATCATGTATGCTATGATGTGCACTCGCTCCGACGTTGCATATGCTTTGAGCATGACGAGTCGTTATCAAGCCAATCCAGGTGAGAGTCACTGGATAGCCGTCAAGAACGTACTTAAGTACTTATGAAGAACTAAAGATTCGTTCTTGGTGTTTGGAGGAGAAACTGAGTTGCGTGTAAAGGGTTACATGGATGCTAGTTTCCAAACTTATAGGGATGATTTAAAATCCCAATCCGGCTATGTCTTTATAGTGAATGGAGGAGCTGTTTGCTGGAAAAGCTTCAAGAAAAGCGTTACTGCGGATTCTACAACAGAAGCTAAGTACCTTGCAGCATCAGAGGCTGCTAAGGAAGCTGTGTGGATTCGACAATTCATGGAAGGTCTAGGGGTAATCCCCACCGCCGCAGATCCAATCACGATGTATTGTGATAATAGTGGGGCTATCTTTCAAGCAAAGGAATCCAAGTCTAGTAACAAGTCTAGACATGTACTTAGGAAATACCATGTAGTTAGAGTTTATGTGGAGAGGAAGGAAATTGATGTATGTAAGGTTGGGACAGACGATAACATCGCTGATCCTCAAACCAAGCCTCTTTCAAAGGCTAGGCATGATGGGCATGTCGTCGCAGTGAGATTAAGACGAGTACCTGAATTGCTCTAGATTATATGATATGTAATAGTTGAATATTGTATCAACGTTTACATATATGATAATTGCATTCATTGTTCGAGTTTTATATGAACTCTTTATTTTAGTTTGACTAAATTTCAATACTTTGTTTTATCTGAATTGGTTTTATGAAAAGTTGAACACAATTCAAGTGAACAAGATAAACTTAAAAAAATTGTCCCTAGTCACTCATATGAGGTGATGTCTCAAAGTGACTAGATTGTAAGTCGATCGATGGCTAGTTCAGCGCCATGGGGTCATGGAGATGACTGGTCGTTTACATAGGCAGACTGTATGACACTCTGTCGAACAGTGACCTTTATAGGATCCCTTATCAAAATTATTACAGCCTGGTCGTGGCACGGATTTCTATATTATTCCTATGAGTCGATTCTTTAGAGTGATGTCCATTTACCTGAGTTGGTGTAGTTTCCGATTGACCTTAGTTTTTGTCCTAGGTCGTGCCGTGATAGGAGGCTGATGGGCATCTTCTGGGTCATGGTGATCTGTATTATACAGTGTAAGTTGGGTCAACAGGAATTGTCCACCCACGTTGGGTATTAACATCTTCGAGCCACTCGAGGAGTAGTGACTGGAAATGCGTGGCCACGCTCGGAAGAGATATCTGGTAGATTTTCCGGTCAGACAGTTACTCTCCCAGATTGAAAAACCACTATATTTATATTTTTCAATCACAAGTGCGACCTGAAAGACACCTTGCGATGAGTGGGAGGATGTGACACAAAGAGACAAGAGAATCGGTAGCACACAACTTGTCGAGACAAGTGGGAGATATTGTTGGAGAAGGAGTTCTCCGCATTAGTGTGGCTAAATGCACAACTTGTATCGGACAAGTGGGAGATTGTTGGAGTAAGTGTCCTCCACAATAGTGCATTTATATATTAAATCTCATTTTGGAATATTCGTGGGATAACTAGTATATTGATACTCCACGTCAGTTGATTAACGTAAATAAATAACGATCAACTGACTAGAGTTAGACGTCATTGTCGTATTACGGCGGTGATGAACTGACCCCTTTCGGTCACACCTAAAGGATGAGACCCAAATAGAAAACTAATTATTTGTATGCGATACAGTTTAATTAGCCCTTTACATATATATATTTGATATATGTTTGATTACGAGAGTTATTTATTAAAAATTGAGTTAAGAACTCATACAGGTAAGTTTATTAGTCAATTATACGATAACTGACTGAATAAATTTTACGTCTTATTTTAATATAATTAAATAAGATTTAATTTTGTAATTAATCGTTAATTCACTAAATTAATTGAGGATGTGCATATATTTTGAGGTAGAGGTAATTAGTTAATTATCTTTACAAAGATTTGTAAAATATATTAACTGGACTTTGTGAGATCCATTAGATATTGATATAATGGTAAAATATCACTTAATAGCTGTAACACCCGCAAATGTACCCTACTTGTAATTTAAAAATATTATACGGTAACTTTTCAGCGAAATTTAGTTTTAGTTTAGAATTTAATTTCCCGTGTCTCATTTAGAATTTCCGAGTTCGTTTTCGGACTTTGCGCGAGATTCCGAGTAAATTACGTCTTAAGACGTTATTGACTTTTCCCTTGACTTTTTCCACTTACTCCTTCATATACTCCCTCACAACCCTAACTCCCTCATTCAATCTTCTTCTTCTTCCTCATACAAACCACCAAAACCTAGCCTCCATATTTGCTCAAGTCTTAATATCGATCATACGCCTTCATTTCTTGCTCAAATTCACTAATGTTCGTCTTATTCCTTCCCTCTCATCTTCCTCTATCCGTATTAGTAATAAAATTACCGTCTTTCTCGCTTTTCAATTTATCCGTCTTTCTCAAAGGTGAATTATATTAATCTTTTGTCGTCTTTGTTTAGGTGGAGACTTTCTAAACCCCGACATAGATTACTATCTAGTGGAGGTAGACTTAGAAACCGTTTAAAGACGCAAAAAGGTAACGGTGAAGGGTTACTCGATATCATTTACGTGTTTTATGTGTTTTCTATGTTAGAAATCGTTTTTAGAATAAGGTTAGTAATCTTAGGAATTGTGTTGTTGATGATGGTTGTTGTTAATTGATAATTGATATGAGAATTGATGATTTGTAATGATAGATGATGTTGTGTTATGCCTTAGTGAAATTGTGAAAATCGTGTTTTCGTGCCCGAGAGAGGACGCTGGCGGCGTCCATTGACGCTGGCAGTGTTTCTTGCTGCCAGTTTCCCAAGTCGACTGCATGTTTTCCTACACTGACCCTTTTTTTTAAAATGATCATATCTCCTTCGTTACTTGCTTTTTTTGGGCTTGTGACATCCCGTTGGAACCGTAAGAGGATAAGCTATCACCTCCATTTGTAATTTCTGCATTTGGATGTCTAGAACTCTAGTTATGACCGTTTGAAGTGGACCCTTGTTTTTAGTTGGTTTCCAAAGACGTTTTGGAGAGGGGATCTATGTTTCTTATTTATTATACTTCATAAACTTAGTCTAATGCTTATGTATCATGTATTGATTCATTTTTATCATAGTTAAATTCATATAATTCTCATTCTCATGTTGGTGACGGTTTTTGATGTGTTCCCTTTTGAGTCGGTTTTACCTTATGTATTTGATGTGAGCACTAATTGTTCAGTGTTTTGAACTCTCATTCCCCGGTCATACTTTATAACCGTTAGACTTAAATGTCGGAGCGGTGAAGTGTAACCGTGATGCGTTGATCGACCCGACCGTCAAATGTTGTATCCTTGCGAGGTGTTGTCATTGCATGTAGCGTACTAGCTTGACTTTTGACTATAGATCTCTTTCCGCCTCTTTCGTGTGGTTTAGCCGAATTTGGGGTACTCGACGTCTTTGTATGATCGAGTCTTGGATGTGGAACGTCTTACCACATGTCGAATCGGGAAATGTCTATTCCGAGAGTCTGGCCAGGTTTAGACTAGGACCGTATTATTATCGTCGTCCCTACCGAGAGGATTAGAGTCTTGTGTATACGAAACGTCTTATCGTACATGATTCCGGGAAACGTCTTATCCCGTGAACTTGTTTGTCTAGGTCATGAGTATACGAAACGTCTTATCGTATACGGTTCAGGGAAACGTCTTATCCTGTGGACTTCCATTGACTTGTCTTGCTATTGTACATGATGCTAGTGCGTGGCATTAACCGTGAGAGAATATGTGTTATATTCAAATGATTGGATGGTTGTTTGTAAGTTGATTTGTACGTGAACATTGAGTAGGACTCTTGCATGAAATAAATGATTGACTTGGTCTATATGTCGAGTCTCTATCTTATGAAGTATATGCCGCTAACGGTGAGATGTAAGCCCTAGTGAGTATATAGTTGCCTACGGGTGTCTTCCCCGAGTCTTTCTATAATATGATGGTTACGGTTTTGTACTTCATGTATCAATATCCATATATATTGAATTGCTTATTTATCCTTTCTCGTACTTCATATGTATATCTATATATGCATGCTTCTACTTTTGTATTTTCGTTTATGTACGTTTAATGTGATATGGCTGGGAGAACCCGGAGTTACTCCCTACTGACTGTGGCGTTCATGTTTTTCATGGATGAACAGGTTGCTTGATTGGATGGCTTTTTGCTTGTGGTATTTTGGGTTCGGGTGTGAGCTAGCGGGCGTTGGCCTGGATGAATCACCTCTAGACGTTGTTTAGCTAGTTTGCTAATAACTTTGATATTTGATAGCATTTTGAGAGACTACGTCTCTTTGTAGTATATTCTATTTTAGTTTGTATTTATTTGACATTCCTCGTATTTCTATCTTACATGTAAAAAGTTTTAAAAAAATCGTATTTTCCGCTAATTAAATCACATGCTTGTATGTTTTATTTCCGCATTCGCGAGGGTTGTCACAGTTGGTATCAGAGCTTAAACGCTCCCGACGCACACACGTGAACCCTAAACTTAAATTTCTTGACCTTGAAAAATAAATGAGAGATGGGTAGACTTAAGGACCTAAGGTAGTAGTCTTTGGTGTACTTGATGTTTGTTAGGTTCTAACTTGTTTGTAGATTGTGTTGAGTGATGTTATGTTTGTTGTATCTACCGTCTTGAGGAGGATCATGCGTTACCTAGAAGAGGTATCCGCTACCGAAGATTGAAGATTGACAAGCCTAATTGAAGTGTATTTCTTCCTCATCGATGTTTTCTCTCGTCCTTAATGTATCATGCTCTCTTGCTTCTATCTAAGTGCTTCTTCATCATCTAACTTCTTTTCCCCTTGGAAATTACTCTTGTTACCTTCCTCCTCCTTATCAATTTGTACCCTCAACTTCCTTATGTGACCTTTTGTGGACACCATACCCTTTTGTTTGTGGCATATTGTACTTGGTCGGAAAAATTTTAGATTTGGTGGAATGTTAGTGTTGATTGGAATGAATTTGAGATTCGAGAAAAATTGTGTAGACTTAAGTTCTTCCCTAGTGGTGAGAGTTGGTATCCTTGAGGAAAGGGTGGTAAGGTATGTTTAATGATTTTAATGTATAAATGCTTGTCATGACTTGTGTGTAAATAGTTCATGATATTCGATGGTGTAAGGTCGAATGAGTTGGCTATGACTTCTTAACTCATTAGTAATTTAGTCGTTTGGACTTAGAAGTTTAGTATTGTTTTGAAGACCATGCTTATGATATGTCTAATTGGTGTAAATAAGATGTTTAGAATGATATCTTGAGGTGCGAAATACTTTTGAGTTTAAGTGACGTCTTGTGGTTTCCTATTGTGTGTTTGTGAGTATAGGCTTGGTGGAAAAGCATTTGGCTATACTTCTTGGATTTAAAGATATGATCTTATCTTATGGTATCGGAGACTCGTTTGAAGTAGTAAGGTTTCATTCTAAGTTGAACCATATTATGACAACCCTCGCGAATGCGGAAATATAAAACATACAAGCATGTGAATTATATAGCGGAAATATGAAGTTTTTAAAACTTTTACACATGCAAGAAGAAGTATACGAGGAGTGTCATATATTAAAAACTAAAGTATGAAATACGACAAAGAGACGAAGTCTCTCAAAACGGAATAAATGTCAAAGTAATTAGCAACTAGCTAAAATATCATCTAGAGGTGAAACTTCCAGGGACAACGCCCGCTAGCTCACACCCGAACCCAAAATATCAAGCAAAATGCCATCCAAGCAAGCAACCTGTTCATCCATGAAAAACATGAACGCCACAGTCAGTGGGGAGTAACTCCGGGTTCTCCCAACCATATCACATTAAACGTACATAAAAGGAAATACAAAAGTAGAAGCATGCATATATAGATATACATGTGAGATACGATAAGAATAGATAGGCAATTCAATATGTAATGATAAGAGCATATGGAATACAAATCCGAATCCATCATGTTATACAAAGACTCGAGGAAAACACTCTTAGACAACCGAATACGCTCACTAGGGCTTGCATCTCACCGTTAGCGGTATAAGTTGTTGGAGTAGGTGTCCTCCACAATAGTGCGCCACATGATAAATCTTATTAAGGAATATAATTGGGATATTTATTGACTATATATATGATTAGTCAGTTGATTAACGTAAATCAATAACGGTTGGCTGACTAGAGTTTGACGTTATTGTCGTATGACGGCGGTGATCAACTGATCCCTTTCGGTCACACCTAAAGGATGAAATCCAAATAGTAACTAATTATTTGTATACGATACAGTTAATTAGTACATTACATATATTCGATATGTACGAGAGTTAATTGTTAGAAATTGAGTTAAGAACTCAAATTCGATTAAACTTATTTTTCAATTATGCGATAATTGACTAATAAATTTATATCTTATTTTAATACGATTAAATAAGATTTAACTTAGTAATTAATCGTTAAATTACTAAATTAGTTGAGGTTTTGAGATAGAGGTAATTAGTTAATTATATTTACAAGGAGTTGTAAAATAAATTAACCAAGCATTGTGGGACCCATTATATATTGATATAATGGTAAAATATTACTTAAAATGTTAAGTACATATTATTTATTTAATTGAGTCATATAATTGTTATATGATCAAATTAACACTTAATTATACAAGATAATTAACCATATGATCAATAAGTATTTGTGAGACAAATATCAAAAATCAATATGGATCAAACTAGGCCATAATGGCCGGTTATATTGTAGTTACAAAGGTGATGATTGTTGTTCTTGTTTATACTCTTTAGTTACAAATTGAAAGTGACATTTCAAGTAGAAATAATCATCACTTATACTACAACACTCCACTCTAATGCATGTGATCAAATTAAACAAAATAAGAGTCCTTTATGGACTAAGTGGTCCGGCCAAATGGCTTTAAAATGAGCAATTGTGTTCATTTTTCTATTACTTTATTTTGTGCAATTTTTACACTTCTCTCTAAAATTCTTCCTCTCACTAAAAACTCTCATATACTAATATTTCCTAAGTATTACTAGTGTAGTAATATATTCTAATATTAGTAGTATAATATCTATCTTATTATCTAGTTAATAATAAGGGTAGATTATTTGGGTTCATCTTGTTGCAACTTAGAGGAGATCTTCTACGTTGGAGATTACTTGTGTTCATCCATATTTGTAGCTCAAGAACAACAATAAGGAGTTCTTGTTGTGCCCATATTATTTCCATATCAATGTGAGGAAATTTCTTCTTTTATATAAATGTCTTTATATTTGCATGCATGTTAGATAGATCATTAAATACTAAATTAACAAGTAATTTAGCAACTAATTAGAAGAGTCTAATTAAGGTCTATGGACTTTCATGTGGTATCAGAGCTAGCTTGTAGCATGCATGTTCATTTTGGACATTTTTATTAAAGTTATAAGTTAACTAATAAATCAAAGATTTTGAGTTAAAATACGATTCTGACGAAACTTTTTGGTGCATGTATACCTACTGACCTCAAAATATTTGTGGTCAAATTTCATGATTTTAGGGATTAATATGATCTCACATGCATGTCTTACATATTGTATGTAAAATTTCGTAACTTTTACTTATGTATTGCATGTTCATTGATTTTTATACGATAAAAGTCGATAATATGAGATTATAATGTTCATAACATTTAAACGTCTATTTCTGGTCTGGAAAATTTTTTGTACATTTTACATTCTGATGTTGATACTCTTGGTGAAATTTCATAATTTTTTTCACTGTTTTACTATATCTAATGTTTTTATTTGATAAAACCATTAAATAGAAAGCTATTTGTTCATAAAATTAATTTAAATTTTTTGAGCAAATGTTTTTTATTTTTATAGTTCCTGGAATTGTTCTAGAATGTACAAAATATTTGGTTTCAAATTTTATGATGTTTATATTTTATTTTGGTTTTATTTCATAATTGTTATGATTAAACCGTAATATTTAGCAAATGAAATCAAATCAATCTAATTAATGACCAACAAAATTAGTAGTGACTAATTTTGAGTTCTAAATCAGTTTAGTTAATTATTTTGAATTTAAATAGATTTAAATGTTTGATATTGATTTTAATGTAAAAATCAAGGAATCCCCGGGGAAATTCTAGCTACAATGAGCAATGAATGAATTTAGACGATTTTGGCATTAATTTTCGCAGCAATGGGTGGATTTATTTATGGTTGAATGAATGAAATGTCATTTATTTAATAATTATGCAAATTTTGTACCTAGTATGGCCTAGTTATTTTTAATCTTTATTACCCGTAATGTAAGGGAATAACGGTTTGGTTGTAATTTTATTGCGATCTCGTATCGCCGGTTTGTATAATTTAATAATTTTATTTTATAGAATAAATGTATAATAGGAATTTGTATATTTGTATATTTGTAATTATTTTTATGAAGACCGGTGACTCCCGAAAGACGGTGCCATTTTGGAAGGTGTTCCAAGTGAATAGGCAAGGGACCAAGGAGTTGGTTTCCGAATTTGTAACTATCTAGTTAATTTTGATTAGCTAGGTGGCCATACTAGGATTTTATTGTTGCTTGGTTGCTTGCTTTATTTCCGCTCATGCCAAAATCGTCACACATGCATTTTAATTTACCGTTATTGTCAATTCAACGTTATGCACAATTCACCGACTTAGTTCACTTATAGGGAATTAATAACTAAATTGACAAGATCTCTCACATATTTAAAAATTGAGATTTAGCCTTACCAATTGAAGCACCTATGAACCCCGTGTTCATTAGGGCTACCACGCTCGTGGGTCCCTTTTTCCCTCGGGTAAGTAGGGTGATGCGATCACAAGCCAAAATTGGATTGGACTCAACGAGATAAGCGTTATCTTGGGACTAGGAGATGGATTTAGTTGAAATCCGTCAACCAAGAGTTATAAGGGTAGAATTAGTCAAATAACGACTTACCATTTCTAAATAAAGATAGCATGCGTAGACTATTTTTAAATAAAAATGGGTCTTGGAATCATTTATATAATTTAGTGAGAGGTCATTATATGAATGCTAAACTTGTTAAAATGTTTTTTCAAGTAAATTAACAATGAATGTTTATATATTTCTTTTTGTTGTAGTTACCATATTCGCATAATGTCAACATCATCAAACGCTGCAACTTTGGGTAAGGACTCATGGTTGAGATCCGTCATGGACAAGTGTGTCCTAAAGGATGACGGAAGTAACTTCGTTGAATGGGAATCAACGATCAAGAGCGCCGCGTTATCCGATAACGTGCTTCGCTACTTGGTCGAAGAGACCCCCACCGAACCCGCGCCTACATCGGCCGCGGTGGTACGGGCCGAATATGACCTTTATTTGAAGGTTGCTTATGACGTCAAGAATGTCTTGATTTGGCCAATCTCACCTAAACTCAAACTCCAATTGATATCACTCGATGCATATGCGATATTCACGAGGATCACTTCGATGTTTTCGCAAGCCCCTCAAATTCTCCAATATGAGGCGGCTACGAAATTCTTTGACACTAAGCTTCAAAGGGGCCAAAAATTAGGCCCACACGTGCTCAAAATGGTTGAGCACGCGGACACCTTAGAGCGTTTAGGGTGCAAAATTCCGAAGAATTTGGTAGTGGGTAAGATCCTTCATTCACTCTCACCTAAGTTCACCCAATTTAGGGTGAACTATAACATGAATGGCATGGACAAGAATTTACATGAACTCCATGCACTCCTCACCCAAGCGGAGAGGGACATGGAGTCTAGTGGGAGTGAACCCAAGGATGTTCTTTCCATGAAAATGAAGAACATGAACCTTGGGGTGAGGAAGGACAAGGGAAAGGGTAAGACTCTTTTCAAGAAATCCGGCAAGGGAAAGGGCAAGGTCTTTTATAAGGCCAAGCCAAAGGTCAACAAACACGCGGAGGCGGATTGCTATTATTGTAATGGCAAAGGGCATTGGAAACGCAATTGCCCCAAGTACTTGAAAGACAAAAAAGACGGTTGTGTGACAACGTCAGATAAAATTCTTTCATCACTCTATATGATAGATATTAACTTTGCTAGTACCTCTTCTTGTGTATTTGATACCGGTTGTAGTTCTCACCTTTGTAGTCATGTACAGGGGCTGAGGGACGTGCAAGCACTAGCCAAGGGTGACGTGGACCTACGCATGGGAAATGGAGCTAAGGTAGGCGCAGTTTCCGTGGGCATCTACGTTCTTCTTTTGCCTAATGGTTTAGAGTTGTATTTAAATAATTGCTATTATGTACCAACTCTTACCAAGAACATTATCTCCATTTCGGTGTTAGACATGGAAGGATTTTCATTTTGCATTAAGAACAACTGTTTTACTTTTTCACTTAATGAAATGGTTTATGGCGAGGCCATTTCTATTGGAGGTATTTATGTTTTACATATTGCAAAAGAGATCTATCATGTAGAAAACAAGATGCTCAAAACAGGTGAACCTAATCAATCATACCTTTGGCATTGTCGTTTAGGGCACATAAACGAACGACGCATAAAGAGACTTGTTTCATCTAAATAACTCAAACCATTTCGATTACAATCTTATGGCGTATGCGAATTCTTGTCTTCTCGGCAGATGACTCGGCTTCCTTTTAGGGAAAGGGCCCCGAGCAAGTGAAGTATTAAGCTTATACATACGATTGTATTTGCGGTCAATTGACTATCCACGCTAGAGTGTGGTTAATCACTACTTCATTACTTTGTTAAAACCGCGACGCTTGAGTAGATATGGATATTGTCTACTTGAATGGCAGAAAAGTGATGCTTTTGAAAAATTTCAAAGAATTTCAAAATGAAGTAGAAAACCATTGAATAAATATTAAAACCCTACGATCCGATCGTGGTGGTGAATACTTGAACAATGAATTTGATTCACACCTAAAAAATTGTGGTATAGTATCACAATGGACTCCTCCTTGAACACCTCAATTAAACGGTGTATCCGAAAGGAGAAATTGAACTTTATTAGATATGGTTCGATCTATGATGAGTCTAACAAAGCTTCCTGATTATTTTTGGGGTTTTGCTATCTTATCTGCAATATTTTCACTAAATCAAAGCCCGACTAAAGCGGCAAACAAGACTCCATATGAGATATGGACAGGAAAAGTCCCTTATTTGTCATGTATGAGAATTTGGGGATGCGAGGCTTTTGTTAAGAATAAGTCTGACGATAACTCGCACCCAATCTGGCAATGTCTTTTTGTAGGATATCCAAAGGAACTCAACGCACGTCTTATTACTATCTACAATAAACACGAGGACAAAGTGTTTGTGTCTCGTGATGCAGTCTTTTTAGAAAATGATTTTCTTTCTAAAAGACAGAGTGGGAGAAAATTTGAACTTGATGAAGTCCAAGAGCCACAAACCGAAAAGGATGACGAGGAAAACGTTCCCTCTTCGTCTGGTACGGTCATTATTCCTTCGGACCCTAGGAGGTCAAGCAGAATTAGTCATCCACCTGATAGATACCTTGGTATTATAGAGGAAGGTGATGACTATAATGTTTTACTTTTTGAAAGTAACGAACCTACTACCTACAAAGCATCCATTTCTAGTCCCGACTCAAAGCTATGGCTAGGAGCCATGCAATCCGAAATGGATTCTATGTACGACAATCAAGTATTGGACTTGGTTGATTTACCTAAGGAGGTAAGACCTCTTCAGTGTAAGTGGATCTATAAGATCAAAAGTGGCATAGATAAACATAATGATGTTTACAAAGCTAGATTGGTGGCAAAAGGTTTCACCCAAGTTCATGGTCTTCACTATGACGAAACCTTCGCCCAGTCGCCATGCTTCGATCCATAAGGATTATCTTAGCGGTTGCCGCATTTCATAATTATGAGAGTTGGCAAATGGATGTCAAAACCGCCTTCTTGAATGGGATTCTAGAAGAGGAAGTGTACATGACACAACCTGAAGGTTTTGTGGATCCATCAAACCCTAAGAAGGTATGCAAACTTAAGAGATCCATCTATGGTCTTAAGCAAGCATCCAGGAGTTGGAATCATCGTTTCGATCAGGTAATTAAACAAAATGGTTTCACTCGAAGTGTCGAGGAAACCGTGTTTATACATGAAGTTTAGTGTAAGTAAGAACTTTTCTAGTCTTGTATGTAGATGACATACTACTCATTGGGAATGAGATTCCAATGCGCACCTTCTGTAAAGGAGTGGATAGGAATACATTTCCAAATGAAATACTTAGGAGAGGCCCAGCGCATCTTAGGTTATCCGGATTCTATGGATAGATCTAAAACGATACTAAATTAAGTCAAGAGACTTATATAGATAAGATTCTTGATCGGTTCAACATGAAAGACTCTAAGAGAGGCTTTATTCCTATGGGAAGTGGGATCACTTTGAGCAAGTCAGAGTGCCCCACGAAACCCGAGGAAATTGAACGCATGAAATTGATCCCTTACGCATCAGTTGTTGGATCAATCATGTATGCTATGATGTGCACTCGTCCCGACGTTGCATATGCTTTGAGCATGACAAGTCGTTACCAAGCAAATCCAGGTGAGAGTCACTTGATAGCCGTAAAGAACATCCTTAAGTACTTAAGAAGGACCAAGGATTCGTTCTTAGTGTTTGGAGGCGAGACTGAGTTACGTGTAAAGGGTTACACAGATGCCAGTTTCCAAACAGATAGGGATGATATGAAATCCCAATCCGGCTACGTTTATATGATGAATGGAGGAGCTGTTTGATGGAAGTGTTTCAAGCAAAGCGTTACAGCGGATTCTACAACAGAAGCAGAGTACCTTGCAGCGTCTGAAGCTGCAAAGGAAGCTGTGTGGATTCGGCAATTTTTGGAAGGACTAACAGTAGTCCCTACTGCCAAAGACCCTATCACATTTATTGTGATAACAGTGGGGCTATTTTTCAGGCAAAAGAGCCCAAGTCTAGTAACAAGTCTAGACATGTACTTAGGAAATATCATGTAATTAGAGATTACAAGGACAGAAAGGAAATTGACATTTGTAAGGTTGGGACATATGACAACATTGTTGATCCTTTAACCAAGCCTTTATCAAAGGCTAAGCATGATGGTCATGTCGTCACAATGGGATTGAGACGTGTGCCAGAATTCCTTTAGATTATGTAATATGTAATAATTGAATGTTGTATTAATTATTTCATATATGATAATGGCATTCATTGTTCGAGTTTTATTTTAAACTCTTTTATTTAGTTTGACTAAATTTAATGCTTTGTTTATCCGAATAGATTGTTGGACCCTATTCAAGTGAATAGGACGAACTTAGTATTTTGTCCCTAGTCACTCAATGAGGTGACGTCTCGAAATGACTAGATTGGAAGTCGATCGATGGTTGGTTCAGCACCATGGGGTCATGGAGATGACTGGTCGTTTACATAGACAGACTGTATGACACTCTGTCGGACAGTGACATTGTAGAGACCCTTAAATCAATTAATTGATGCCTGGTCGTGGCAGGTTCTTCTATCTTATTCCTATAAGTCGATTCTTTTGACTAGCGACCGTCTATCTGAGTCGGTGCAGTTTCCGATTGGTTTTGGTTGATGTTCTAGGTCGTGCCGTAAAAGGAGGCCGATGGACTTCTTCTGGATCATGGTGATCTGCATCATACAGAGTAGATGAATCAACAGGAATTGTCCACCCACGTTGGGTATAAACATCTTTAGGCCACTCGAGGAGAAGTTACTGTAAATGCGTGGCCACGCTCGGAAAGAGATCTATGGTATATTTTCCGGTCAGACAGTTACTCTCCCTATCGAGAAAACTACTCTAGATATTGTCAATCGCAAGTGCATCCTGAAAGACACCTGCGTTGAGTGGGAGATGTGATAAAAGAGACAAGAGAATCGGTGACGCACACTTGTGTCAGACAAGTGGGAGATTGTTGGAGTATGTGTCCTCCACAATAGTGCGCCACATAATAAATCTTATTAAGGAATATAATTGGGATATTTATTGACTATATATATGATTAGTCAGTTGATTAATGTAAATCAATAACGGTTGGCTGACTATAGTTTGACGTTATTGTCGTTTGACGGTGGTGATCAATTGATC